>JAHBCN010010265.1:0-32330 GCA_019359885.1 Listronotus oregonensis | reverse complement strand
ATGTCATTTACTATTTTTTTTTTGAACAGCTACTAATAAAGGCGCGAAAACTGAAAAAGGGTTTTTTCGGAAGCGTACTTCCGCCACCTTCAGCTTCGCTCGACAGAGGACACATTTAATATGGCGTTTTATTCCAAATTTTTTCTAGGTAACCACAACATACCGGTATCATACTAGTATCACAGCATAACTAACAGAAAGTAGCACCCTTTTATGAATTGACGGAAAAGTACGGTCATTTTACTTGCGGAAGTTCAGCCAACGTTTTGCTAAGATATAATCTGTCTGCTTTATTTGAATTGTAATCGTTTCTCTAGTGTTTTGTGTTTAAAAATATAAAAAGCGTTCTGCCTGTTAGTTATGCTGTGCAAGTAAATACGATACATAGTAAGATAGCACAAATTTGTTTTTAGTTTAAATGTTTATTGTTGTTAGGGTAATTTTTGTCAAAATTGTATGAATTTCAGTTTTGTGTATGTACTTTTAATAAATTAAAATGGTAAGGCAGTACCAAGTGTGTAAAGTGACGGATAGCATTCCTGGATTATCATTCCACAAGTAAGTACAACTTATGCTTGTACCATTCTATCGCCAATAATAAACAAAAACATGTTGGGCGCAGCTCTCGATTGCGTTTATGAATTAAATGCTTTTTCTATCTATGATGTTAGCTCATTGATTACAAACATAGAAACTTGTTTTATTTAATAATTAAGCAGGTTTCAATAATGAAATTTATGTAAACAGCACATGATCTTTTGTTACATTATTTGCATTACTACATTTTTGGCTTGTTTAAGACTAAACTATTCAAATAAAAAATGGTATTCAGCAACAAACCAAATAATCTATTTAAAAAGTCTTGTTAAAAAATATAAAAATAAACATATTTAAATCACAATATATCACATTTTATCACAGGTGGGCCCTGTAAGTTTTAAATAAATTCAGACGAGAAATATTTCAAATGAAAACGCTTTAATTATTGAACATACCATTTCTGTATATTGCAAGTTTTAACCTAGGTTTGCAGTAATTATTTCACGAAGCCTTAATTTGGCTTACGTCACTTCGGGTTTAATGACGATGTAAAATACTGGAGCTAAATGAATGTGTTTCGTTTTGTACCAAATTACTTTCTATGCGATTTTAATTTGGAGAAAATATCACATTAAAACATACTGAGGGTTGTAATAATATAAACGTGTTTATAATGTGACAAAAAATTGTGTTTTCACCTTACAGCTTAAGTAATCCATTTAACTAATTATTGGGTATATGAGAGGGTTTTATTTTCAAATAATCTTTACTAATGATGTGTTGATATTTTCTTAAATAAAATAAATAATAAATATAAAAATAAATAAATAATTAAATATATATATATATATATATATATTTAAAATATATATTATATTATATATATATATATATATATATATATATATATATATATATATATATATATATATATATATATATATATATATATATATATATATATATATATATATATATATATATATAAATATATATATATATATATATATATATATATAATTTATATATATATATATATATATATATATATATATATATATATATATATATATATATATATATATATATATATATATATATATATATATATATTACAGTCCTGATACTCTTAGTGCATTATATTATGTAAAATTTTCATATATTGCAGACGTTACCTTTAACGTGTATTTATGGAAATAATATTGTTATAAGGGTGTCAAAAAGTTGACTCAGAGTGCATTTTTAAATGGAATGCTGTATTTTGTATATTTAGTACTCTGTGTCATTATATTCCTCTAAAATTTTGTCTTCGTCGTTTAGTAATTTCAGAGAAAAAAATAAAATATAACAAAAAACTGTTTTGCACCATTGAATTTAAAAATGAATAAAAATTCCAATATTGCTTGATTAATAGAACTAAACAAAGAACTTATTAAGTAACGTAATATCAGTCGCTTAGGTCATGTTTGGTTAATTCGAACTGTACAGGGTGTCCAAAATTTAGTGTCAAACTTTTCAAATTTGAAAGCACTTTATTTTTCTTATTTTAAATGTAGGCCCCTGTATAATTTTAGGTCGTTAGATAAAGAGTTAAAAAACCACCATTTTTCTAATTATAACCCTATCGAAATTTCTAACACATTAAAAGTTATTCCTTGAAAACTTATTTTGGCATCTATTTTAATAGTAATACCATGAATAAAAATGATAGGTGGCTATGAAAAACAATTTATTTCATTGAAGTTTATTTAACTTACAGAACCTTATTTTGACATATTATAAAATTGGAGTAAATTATTATTATTTATTAATTTAATTAAATTAATTTAAGAAAAACCTTTGAATGTTAAATAAACCTAATTTTTAATTTTGGCTAACATTTATGTAAGTTTAACCAATTTCTAGGTAATAATTAACGTTATTAGGAAACTCTTATGTCAATAAATTGTTTTTCGTAGCCACCTACCATTCTAATCCAGTGATATTACTATCGAAATAGATGCCAAAATGAGTTTTCAACGAATAACTTTTAATGTGTTAGGAATTTCAATAAGGTTAAAATTAGAAACATGTTTGTTTTTTAATTCTGCATCTAACGACCTAAAAATATACAGGGCTCATATTTAAAATAAGAAAAATAAAGTGCTTTTAAATTTGAAGAGTTTGACACTAAATTTTGGACACCCTGTATACTTCGAATTAACCACACATGACCTAAGCGACTGATATTACGTTACTTAATAAGTTCCTTGTTTAGTTCTATTAATCAAGCACCATTGGTGTTTTTTATTCATTTTTAAATTCAATGGTGCAAAACAGTTTTTTTATATTTTATTTTTTTTTCTCTGAAATTACTAAACAGATGTTGACAAAATTTTAGAGGAATATAAATGACCACAAGAGGTACCTAAATATACAAAAAAATACAGAGCACTCCTTTTAAAAAAATGCACCATCGGGACGTCACACTTTTTTGTGACACCCTGTATAACCAAAATTATTTTCCTGAAATGCACTGTGTGTTGAGGGTAACGTCTGCAAAATATGAAAATTTTACAGTGAATAATAAATGAGCTACATAAGACGGGAGGTGACTAGGACCCGTATATTTTATGTATATATATATATATATATATATATATATATATATATATATATATATATATATATATATATATATATATATATATATATATATATATATATATATATATATATATATAATATATATATATATATATATATATATATATATATATATATATATATATATATATGTTATAGTGTGTCCAAGATAAGAATAAACAGCATGGGGATCTCCGAAACGGTAAGAGATAGGTGAGAGTTTTAAATATGGCAAAGTTGCGTACTGGGAAAGTCAATAATATAACGTTGTTAATTTAAAGGTGTAGTTTATACTTTCTAAAATTTGGCGGAAAATTTAAAATTTACGATTTTCGTTTTTATTTTTTACGTGTTTATTTTAAAAGTTGAAAAAATCTATTAATACATCCTTGTTGAAACTTTTTGCGCCTTATCTATTGGTAAAGTTAAAAATTTCTTACGACGTTTCGTTTTCGCTTATCATCAACTTAATTTTTTTAAATACGACTCTGGATTGTTTATTGTCTTTTTTTAAACAGTTTTAATCCCAATTACAATGATGTATAATCACTTGATATTCTTTTGTTATATAAACCTATTTTTTATAAGAGACAATAAGTCAGACAAGGAGCGGGCACGATTTATTATAGGGACGTTCCATATTTGTAAAGTAAATATTAAGTGTTATACATTTTTGTATTTGGGATAATACGGGGTTCAAAAAAATTAAATAAGAACTCCAGGGTCGCCTTAAAAAAATTATGTTGATAATGTTTTGACGAAAATGAAACATCGTAAGAAATTTTTGACTTCGCCATTAGATAAAGCGCAAAAAGTTCCAATGAGAATGGACTTTTAGATCAGGAGTAGTTAAAATTATATAAAAAAAGGTACCAATAAGTAACATTTTAAATAATCTTAAAATAAGGTAGTACTTACAAACTTAGAGTAAGTCAAAGTTAAAAAACTTTACAGTGCTACAACTAAGCACTTTCAGATGAGGAATGACAATAAAAACATGGCAAAAACAATTTTAATCTAGATATCTGATAAAAAAGACTGAAACACTACACCAAAAAAATAATAAAAATATACCCAACAAAAAAAAATTACAAAATATACACAAATATACACAATGGAGATAAAATTGGTAATAAATTCAATAAATACACTATGTATCAAAAATAACATGAATTAAATTGATCTTAAATTATTGCAATAAATGTTGCTGAGCTGACTGGTATCTGACTTAAAATTAATACATTTATGATTTCTTTTTTGTGGTTCATTTCTAGGAATAATCTGCTCTTGTAGTTACTTTTATGTTCTAGTATTTTAATATTAGAATAATTAAGGTGGTGACCTGTTCTTTGATAATGTTCCACTACAGCACAAGCGTTTTTTTCCCAAAAGACAGTCGCTCTTATGTTGCGTTATTTGTTGTTTTAACCATTTTTATGTTTGTCCTACATAGTAACCCTCACAACCCAAACATAACAACTCATAAATGATGTTGTTATTATACAATGAAGGTGTTTTATTTTTAACTTTAATGAATAAATCATTTTTTTTTGTTAATATTATATTTGTCTATCTTGATTACTGGAAATTATTTGAATATTGATATAATTGAGTGTAGTAAATTTCTAATGTAAGGAACATTTTTTAAATTTGACGTGTTCGTTTGTTCATTGTTCTGTAGGACCATCAGAAAGGTGGAGCTGTATATTAATGTTTTTAAAATATGTTTCGGATAACCATTATTTACAATCTACAAAGAAATCATAAATATATTAATTGTAAACATTTAAAACTTGGCCCTTATTTTACATAAGTGCTTTTAGTTGAATTTTTTTATAATAATAAAAGATAAATCCATATTTCTAAAAAGTTTATTTTTATTACAGTGAGGACTTTTTTTGTGTTTTTACAGTTTTAGTAGAATAATGAGTATAAAGCTGGATTTAATGCTTAACCAACAGTCAGCGCGACATCGGTAGAACATAGCTACATTAATGAAAATATAGAATCAACTACAGTGCAAAGCTGATAGACTGTCACGCGCTCTGCTCTGTAGTTAATTATACATTTACAATAATATAGCGCTAAATCCAGCCCAAATGTATAAGTTCAAAAACACCATCTATTTTCTGTAAAACAATTATTTCATTGTACATTCTTATAAAACGACCTATCTTACTATTATTATTATCTTATTTAAAAACTTTTAAACGATATAAGAATATATACCAACTACTCAGGTATTAATTTTTTTTAACCTAGTATGTTAAAAACGATAACACGCAATAAAAAATTAAATTAAAATTCTTTTTATGAAACATATTATTTGTTTATATTCCAAGTTTAAATATATGTTTGCAATTATTATTCTGCAAAGCTTTAATTTAGTCTCTGTCACTATGAATTTAATAAATATATAAAATATTAAAACCATATAAACATATTTTGTTTAATTTAAATATACTTTTAATCTAATTTTAATTTTGGGAAAAGACATTTTTATTTTGCTTATATCATGAATATTATTTTTAATTTAAGAGTCTAAATTTCTTACCATTGTCAGTAAAAAACTATTTTTGTAGGGATGAAAATAAGATTTTTTTATATACAGGGTGTCCCAGAATATGTGGGCAATCTCTCGGAATCTAATAGAAAACCCAAAAATATTATGATAAGTTCCCATTAACTTTTTCCTACGGAGATACAGGTACATAACGAACGACCCTGGAAATCGTTTTTTTTTAAGTAACTTTTAGAATACAAAGCATCATTTAATATTTTTTAAACATAATGGTAATTACATAAGTCTTCTTAAAGTAAAACCATTAAATCATATTTGGCCTTTTTAGTTTTTCAGGAACAGACTAGCTCTGACACAATAATAGTAATTTTTTAAACACACTGTATGATAAAGGCTCAAGATATTATTTTTGAATAGCTTTAACCGTAAACTAAAAAAAGGTACATTGATTGATTGAACGTATGTCCTAAACGTCTTAACTTTTGAGATACAGGGTGATAAAATTTTTAGAAATAAATTATTTGTTATTAATATTTGTAATACCACTTTAGATATTTTAATGAAATTTGGCATACATGTACTATGTATCAAGAAGCATTTTTTAGTGTACCACATTTTTTATTATTTGCCAAAATAGGCAGGTCAAATTCTGTACGAACGCCACTGGTGGAAATTAAAAAAATGTGGTACACTAAAAAATGCTTCTTAATACATAGTACATTTATGCCAAATTTCATTAAAATTTCTAAAGTGGTATTACAAATATAATTAATAAATGATTTATTTTTGAAAATTTAACCACCCTTTATCTCAAAAGTTAAGATGTTTAGAACATACGTTTATAAAAAGTTTTTTTCTTAAAATGGACTCAAAAATTGATTTCCTAAATATTGACGTACAATTAGAAAACGTGCAAGGTAAATAGAAATTACCAGCTGTGATATTTTATTTATCGTAAACAGTTGATTTTATTGATGTCAATCTACCTTTTTCTTAGTTTAAGGTTACAGCTGTTCAAATATAATATCATCGAGCCTTTATCACCCAGGGTGTTAAAAGAATTGCTATTATTGTCTCAGAGGTAGTCCGTCCCTGGCAAACTAAATAAGTCAAACTTGATTTAATGGGTTCATATTAAGAAGACTTATCTAGTAACCATCATATTTAAAATATATTAAATTACGCCTAGTATTTTATAAGTTATTTAAACAAAAACGATTTCCAGGGGCGTCCATTATGTACCTGTATCTCCGTAGGGGAGGGTCATAGAAAAGAAGTTTATGGGAACTTGTCATAATATTTTTAGGTTATCTATTAGATTCCGAGAGATTGCTCACATATTTTGGGACACCCTGTATATTGTGCCTGTATGCCGGTTGGTTACTATAATGGATATCAACTTGTAATAATTGTACTTCGTTGCTAGCGGGGTTTACTGCATTCTCAGATTACAAAGCTTTAAAAAAGTTTTTAAAAAATGTTATAAATAATGATATGATGGGTGACTTCTAAAAGAAAATAAAGGTTTGGATTCACCCAATATTTTAAGGAAGAAAACAAGTCATGCCACTTAACTTTCCATAAAAGCTCAATGACCTGAAATTAGTTCGAGTTTCGTAAATTAAGCCATAAGATAAGAGATCTGCATTAAGATATTATATTATTAAAATTTTCCTGTAACTTAAAAACAAAAGACCCACAACAAAGAAAAAGTAATATGTGATGTCAATTAAAACTTTTACACTAATTTGAAAACTGAAACTAGTCTAGGAGAAATCGGCGCATGAGTACCGAAAATTATTCCACCTCAATTTTTTTATACGATCCTCTTTAAATTGCTCTACTCATAATATAAATGCATGTTGCCACGGCGCCACCTGGTACCCCATTGTTTAACCAAAATTGTTTAAACAATTGCTCGAAATTGATATTTTTTAACCGAACAATTTTTTTTTTCATATTTCTTATCAAAATACAAAGAAAAAAGGTTTCGTGACTTTTTACGATAAAGTTAATATTTTGAAAAATATAAGTTTTAGAAGTTCGAAAAATCTCAAATTTGAGTACTTTTGACCCATTAAAAATTATATATTAAAAAATAACATAAAAAATGTATTCTTTTATTCCTTATACAATAGTTAATAATATCTTCAATTAAGATTTTTTTAAAAATCTTTTTATATAGGTTTTTTAATTGTTTATTAAGCGCATTCACAAGTATGCGTCCCTTACCTTTAAGTATCGCCGTCTTTCTAACTCAAACGCGCATTGGCCCCTCTGTGTCCTAAATCATTATTTATCCTTTATCTTAAAAACTAGTAACTTTATGAAAATTGTTAAAGAATGCAATGTTATTATTAATTTAATTATTTTTTATTATAAGTTTTTTTCCTGAAACTAATTTTACAAAAGTTATTGGAACTTTATTTTACTTGTAAGCGAGCGTAATAAACAATCAGAAAACCTGTATAAACAATTAAAAATTTTCAAATCTCAATTAAGGATATTATTAACTATTGTATAAAAAATTGTATTTTTTTATGATTTGTTTGTTTTTTAATATATATTTTTAATGGGTAAAAATTACCAAATTTGAGAACTTTCGAACTCTTAAAAATTCATACCTTCAAAAATATTAACTTTATCGTAAAAAGTCATGGGATCATTTTTATTTGATTTTCAATAAAGAATATAAGAAAAATATCCGGTTAAAAAATAAAGATTTCTTACAATTGTTTAAATAATTTCGGTTTAAACAATATGGCACCAGGTGGCGCCATGGCAACATGCATTTATATCATCAGTAGGGCAATTTAAAATGAATCGTATAAAAAAATTGAGTTGAGGAATAGTTTTCGGTACATTAGACTAAACATGCTATAGTATCCCCAGTACTTTCTAAAAGTGTTAAAAATGGAACACACTGTCAACCTTTTACCTCTGTCATAATGCATGTACTTGTATTTCGTGGCCAAAACATTTGTATATTATTAGGTAAAACCGTGTAATACTAGATAAAAAATTTTGGTATTCATCTTTTTGAACATATTACGTCATCTGCACGATTACGAATGTATTCTAATCTACCAAATTAGGATTGATTTGTATATAAAATGGGTATGCATAGTAGTTTTCTTTTAAGTAATTTTTCCTGTGCAACCACGAATCGATATCCCGGTGTCGGAAAGCTTTGCAGGGCATTCAAAATACTAGGTTTGCCTCGTTTCACCTAGATGGCACCAGGTATTGTACTCCCTAAAGAACAAATTAAATTTTTACCATAGAAAAAATAACTTTTTATTGAGTTAGTAAGGCAAAAATAACATATGCGATGAACTTATAATAAAGTTCAAAACAGTAATATAAATATTAAATATTCGGGTAAAATGATGAAAATAATAAAAACTAAAAAAAATCCCACAATATGTAAGGGTTCATCCATAAATTAGGTTACACCGTAAGGGGAGGAGGGGTGCAAAGAATTGTGGCATTCTGTGATTAGGGGTATGGCGGGAGGTCATTAGCTTTATGATATCACATGTAAAAATCTAAATTATTTAAAATATTGGATTTAATGTTAATTTTATTAAAAAATCTTTTGAATAAAATCAATAAAGAAAATTGGAATAACTGTTTTAATAATTTTTAAATGTAAAATTTTAAAATATGTGACTTCACAATAGGGGGGAGGGGGTCTCACAAATGTGACGAGTTTTGATAGGGACAGGGGAGGGGGAGGCAAAAATATTATGAAATTCGTGTAACGTAATTTATGGATGGCCCTAATTACTAAAAAACAAAATAATAATTATTGGCCTACCAAACGAGGCTGAAAGTCTAAGACATCTGCATGGCACTTTTCACGACGAAAACACTGTTAAATCGCACAAAACGCTGTTTAGCTATTCCAAACCCTATATATGCTTAACTGGAAATTCACTTTTGCTTGCGTATGAAAATTTTTATAATTATTATCGCTGTTTATAAAACAATGCAAAATTCTTAGATCAAGTTTTACACCCTGAAGTGCGTTGGGGCGAATCGGACATATACCACGTAGGGTCTCTAACGATTTGTTTTTAGTACCGCTTGTTATAGCTTTAGAAACGCCAATAACTTAAGAAAGAAGATGCCTTTTCTAGGTTATTTTTTTAGGAAGATAACCATCATAAAATATAATATTTTAAAAAAAATCATTATCAACACTAAAATACTGAATTATTCTAAAATTAAGAATACGTAAGCAACCTTTAAAAGCAATATGAATATGTATAAAATTATTCTATTAAAAAAAAAGAAAATTTAAGGAGTAAGTAATAAAATATTAAAAATAATAGTTTTACTAAAATATGTAAAATTGAAACAACAATTTTTAAGCAATAAAAAGCAAATATTTTGTCTACTTTAAATGCAATACTACCTGAATTTATTAATAAAATGTTATAAAAATAAACAAAATGACTTTGTTGAAGTGCCACAACTAATCTTTCATATTTTGTGCAAGGTTAAATTACCATAAGTAAATAGGCAATACCCGAGGACACGAAAAAAAAAACTTTATTTTTCGATTTTACTTTCTAGTCACCCTTTATATCATGATAATTAAGTTAAAAAGATTCACTGCGGGATTCTGCTTTCTGTTTATTTTGGTTTTATGGTCACTAAGTATAAAAGCATGCACACCACCTTTAGAGATACTGAAATCACCATTTTTCATTGTACCAATAAATTTAAACTTTTATAAAATATGGACGTAGTATATGAACTTATTATTAGCAATTAGGCGTGGTCTCTATTTTAACTATCAAAATACACGTAGTAAATCAAATTACAGAAAATAGAAAGGGTTTTGCAAATAAACTACAGTAAAAGTTAATCACCAAAATCGACATCGAGACACCAGTTAAAAATTTAACTTAAGTTTTTTGTTTATTAACCGTTTATTTTGACTATTTAGTATTTACTTTTCTTTTTATTTCTTATAACTAACAGTATACATCATGTTGTTTGCTAAATAACTTTATTGTCTTTATATTTGTTTTCTTTCCAATTAATAAAAAATAAGAAAGAGGCATGAAACTAGTTACAATGATTACATGAAAAAGTTACAATGATGATTAACCTATAGATAAAATTTCTTAGTGGTATAAAGTGAATATATTTATGCATTTTTTCAAATATTTTCTTCTAGTTTCCTTTTAGTTCTAATTTTGCTGGTAATATATTTTTTTTTAAATAACGTTTAATACATGTTTATTACCCTCGAATAAATATCTGAAGACATGAAGGACATTTGTTTTGTGTAGAACAGAAGTACCAAGAAATATCTGAACATCCACCATGCTGTTAGGAATCGGCTCGTCTCTAAAAATAATTCTAATTAAAACAGACAGTAACAAACGCTTTGCCTGCGTTTAGTACACCAAGTGTCAGTCTCTACTGTTAAAAAAGTTAATTTTACTACTTCTAAAGCTGTATAATGTGTGTGCTTAAATTTTCTAATTAAAATAGTTTTTATTTTTTTACAACACTAGTATACCATGGAACTACTCTATTAACTCTAAACAAATGTAAGGCGGATATCTTTTTTGCAGGACCGTACATTAGCATTGGATTGCGTCGCCATACCTATTTTACAGTTTAATGCCTCTAAGACACAATTTTTCCCGCTCGCGGAAAAAGTTTTCCAATACTATTCATTTACTTATGAGTAGCTAAGATCTAACAAACAAAGAGTTATTTATTCTTGTGGGTGTTACTTATTAAACACATTATATCTGTAGCCACAGCGGCTTCAAAAAGCTTGGATTCCTCTTTAGAACTTTGTTCTCATATCCGGCAAATAGCATCTTTCACAACTCTTAGCATTCTTAATTACATTTAAAGAAGAGTTGTTCCCCTTTTTAATGTCCTCACGTTTACACAAAAACTTCCTTTTCTTGCCTACCTATGAATAGAGATCGAACGCTGTAAGAAAGACACCGATACGTCACGGTCTTATATGGCAAACCCGTATAAAACCGTGACGTATCGGTGTCATTCTACAGCGTTCGATCTCTACCATCAATACCTACCTGCTATGAGGGATCTGTGTGACAGATCCTCAGCCGTAGGTATTGACAGGTATTTTGTACCTTTTACTTCGAGAAATTAGTCGGTATAGAATTCCTTTTCTGTAACCTCCCAATAGACCTATACGTAATGTCACATATATGCATCCCTTTACACTCCAACATAAGAGGCCCCATTCCAGTGGGTTCTGTCTTTTATTCCTAGGGTGTTTAGACTGTGTAACCTACTGCCTGCAGCGGTTTTCCCTCTTCCAATTTTCAAATATTTAATATTCGTGTTTTTTTTTACCACACTTAAGACTTCCACGATACTTTAGTACTTAATAATTAAGCCTTTCTGGACTGTCTTAGGATAAATAAAAAACGTTAATTATTGTCCATTTTCAGAAACATAAAATTACTAAATTTGTTAAAAATATGCATATACTATTCATTAAAAAAAAAATCCGAATACATATAATTAAAAAATTTCAGTGCGCCTAAATATGGTATACCCTCTTTGTGTGGGTTCTCATACCTAAACCCCTTAAAAGCAAAAAGTTATCTTTAAAATAGGGCCTAATTTTTAAATAACACGAAGTTATGGATGGATTCTATTTTATTAATTAGTTTTTACAGTAGCTTCCTACCTCTTTACTTCTGAACCAAAACGAATAATATTCGATCACAGCAGCTAAAAATACCGGTTTGTCGGTGCTGCTTTTAGATGGCAGCAGTAAACTCATTTTAAAATAAATAATGTTTTAAACATCCTAAGAAGCTATTAGGTCTGTTTGTTATTCGGTAATATTTTATACTATTTCACAGTTTTTCTACCTAGGTAGTCCTCAAATACACCTTTCATAAGAGTGCTTCCACAAAAAAAATGTACTATAGTGTACATGATTAATTTCTAAATACAAACAGAACTATTTATAGTTTCGAACGAGGGTTAAGAGGGTATTTTCAACACCTTCTCGGTTTTTCTTATGTTGTTAAATTGTTACCATTGGCTATTGAAGCTACTATTTTTTATACATTACGACAAAAAATATATGCTAAACTTTTTGCATTGAGCCGATTGTTCATATAGTTATATTTATATAATTAGCAAGTAAATACTGCATTTCCAACTTTGATTTTGTTTTTTTTTTGCCAAAAAGCCGACATTTCCCAATTTTATCGTCAGATTTATTACGATCCTCTTAGTTTATAATTTGCCAGATAGTTTTAAGGTTCCTGTAAATTAGGCACATCTCCATTTCGTAACTTATAAAAAATGTGAAAGCGGATTTTGAAAAGGTTTACACGTAAAATTAAGAAACACACTTGGTTTTTCTAAGTTCTTAGAATGTAAAGCAAAATTTAAGTTTTTGATAGAAATATAATATTTTTATACTAAAATAGCATATTGGTTACTATATAAGCAAGGTTTAAAAGCTATAATTTAAAGCGTAGCATGAAAGAGTTATGGCTATCTAGCTATTTTTTTTTTTTTTTTAATTTACACGGGCAGTATATGAAAACTAAACAAAATGTGTTATATGAATGTATTCTGTATAAAGCAATGAAAATCCATACGAACCTTCGAATGATACCACATAAAACTATTATTCTCATATATTTTATTATTTATATAAAATATTTAGAGAGACGGTCGTCCTTTCTAGATATCTTTGCTCGTTTAATATTGGATTTGGCCAAACTTTGACCTTTTCTTTACGCTTTGTTCCAAAACCCTAACCAAAAAAAAATATATAAAGAAAAAAGAAACTAATGCGGTTTATTAATAAAGGTGAAAGTTGATGTAGCAAGTTCTGACACACAAAATATATAAACCCTACGTTCATTAATTTTAAACTGTAGATCTACGCTCGAAAATAAAAATTGCCGATAAAAGGTCCGCGCACACTAATCCGCTCCGGCTGGCCACGAGACGGTCCACTAAGAAACGCGATTTTATTCCCGCTCTGGCTGGTAACGGAACGAGCCATTACGAATGCGAATTTTCTGTTTATCGTGCATTAGCACGTGAAATACTTTTTAATATCAACGGTAATTTGTTTCAAGAAAAATGTAATTATTGCTAGTTTACTCCAAGAAGACTGGAAAAAAATTAATATAGAAATTGTCAATCTAAAAAGAGAAAATGGATTCATATAATTGTTAAAAAAGAAACACAGAAAGTAAATTTGCTACTTTGTATCTTGATTTAACAAATCATCGGGGTAAATTCTAATATTATTTTAGAATGTATTACGAAAAGCTTTTATTTTTACTGCAGAATGACTTAACAGGACAAAATGATACATTTAAAAACAGTATCCTACTTAAAGAATGATTAGAAGTCAAATACCGGTAGATCGAGTAATTTGTCCATTCTGACAAAAAAATAAGCATTGTCTTTTTTAGTGCCGTCAAAACCAAGGTCCACTTGTTCACATCACCACAAAACGCAACAAACTCTTGGTAAAAGTATTCTTTTCCGCGATTTTTACCGGCGATGGTTTCTTCCTTTGCGTTCCGTTACCGGGAATAGCGCGCTCCCTTATTTAAATTACGCGTTCTGTAGTGGCCCGTTCTGTGGCCAGCAGAAGCGGACAAATGTGTGCGGACCTTAATGTTATTAGTGAATTTTAGTAATACTTAAAAATATCCACCCAGAAACTTATGGTAAAAGAAATTACCTTTTTATTTCCTAATCTTTAGTTCTAAGTAAGCATATTTCTTTAGAAATAGTTTTTTTTGTATATATTTAAAGATTTATTGGATTTTAACCTTTTTGCAATAGTGTGATATTGTAATGTAATGTGTAAACATTTCTTGTCTTGCTAAACAGATGCAGTATTTGCCCCCCCCTGAAACTAAATATCCAATACAGAACGGAATGATAAAGACATTGGCATTACTTAACAATTTGTAATTATTATATGTAGTTATATATTTGGTAAGTAGGTATTTTACTTAAGTGCAGGCACCTCAAAAAAAAAAAAATTCTAGGTCCCTAGTTTGTTTCGTACCCACTTTAAATTTCCTTTTATTGAATAATTTGGTGTAAGTATAAAAGATATATATTTGTTAATGTTCGTTAATTTACTAAAATTTTTCTAAGGCTTTTGTTTTTTTTCTTTGATACCACATCTGTAACTCGAATCAATAAGCCAGGTCGTACACTTACTAGTCTTAATCCACTAGCTTTGTGCCAGCTGCTTTGCTCGCGTAACCTACGGTTTTTTGGTAGTTTTGATTTTTTGCTTGTTCTTGCAGGATATTGCCTCCCCCTCCAACCCACCTAATTAGTAGAATTGCAGTAACCGCTGACCCAGCTAAAAATGCAACGTTAGCAATTAATTATATATAAATAGTAGGCTTGTCACAGATTTAAGTTAGTTCCAAGTTATATTGTGTTTTTTAAAAAGTGCCTTTCACCTTTACAACCCCTAACTCGCTCCTCGCGCTTCGTCTTCCGTCACACACTTCGCGGCGTAGCTCGTATCGTGCGGTTAAGCATTTTTATTTTATGGTATTTTTATATTACTATCTCTTTTTATCTTTCTGTATAATTAAAAGCGTAATTACCAACTTTTATATTTATAACTTCAAAAATGACAATTTTTCTATACAATCTTTTATTCCTATTTTAAACCCCCTACCAGATGTAATCCAAAGAATGTTGAAACAGATTATTTTTAATCGTAATCAATAGCTTATATACCAATTTTTGTTATTTAAGTCCAGAAATGACAAAGTTCCATATAAACTTTCACCAGTCATCTACCTCTTCAGAAGAAGAGGGTGTTTTCCAAAATTCTTTCTTGGCTAATGTCTTCTACTTATAATCCATCTCCGTGTCAAATTTCATGGGTCAATGAGTTTTCAAGATTTCACGGACTGGGACAAACATACATATATAATAATATACATACAAACATACATACAAACATACATACAAACATGCAAAAAATCATACATGCATCTATAAAAGTTTGTATATTTGTTTAGACGCCCTATTATATTATCATACGTAAATTAAATGCAGTTAGAGTAATATTACATGCATACTTGTCAAAATGATAACTTTTTTTTAAGTCGGGTGAAAAAAATGTTTCTTGTGTAGGCCCGTCTTTACTCTCCTCAAAATTGTTATCAACTATGTTATATAACATGTTTCTGAAATTTCCTTAAAAAAACCACAATTTATTTGTTATTTCAGCAGGTTGTTTGTAAAGGCCTGTCCTCATTTGTTACTCAACATTGTTATTAACTATGGTATTCAACATGTTTCTGATATTTTTTTAAAAAGCAACAAGTTATTTGTTATTTCAGCAAGTTACTTGTTACCTGTCAGTAAGCGGTAAAGATCAAAGAATGTTGGCGAAAATATTTGGCAACATGTTGCGACAGCGTTTACATCAGCGTTTTGTATTCGTTTGCGGCTGTTTATTCCTTAGTTTTGTTTAGATCAGTGACTGCTTAAATGGAGTGGAGCCTAGGGGGCCAAGATTCAGTTAATTGAATTATTTAGAAAAAACGACTTATTATGGAATTGTCGTGTGTTCCTTTAAATAATCAATTACAGCGTCACAGACCTCCGGAACTATTTTGAAAATAATCTGTTTCGAGACTTTAAACAAATACATCATACTGTGATATGAGTCTCCTGTAACTTAAAACCTGAGAGTTATAGCTTATCGTTCAGGAATAGGTATAGCATCTCTAAATCGAGTGTCTTTTAAGATATTCCGTGACCTATTTTGGTAATTAAATTTTTGAAATCCGCGAAATTTTTGAAACTTTCGTCACATCGAAGTTCATTGCTTAGCGAAAGAACTTCATTAACTTTTAAGTCACTTAACTGTGGCATCACTGCCACAATATTTTTTCTGTGACCGCAGAGTAGGGCGTGCCCAAAATCTCCTTTTTCTCTTATTATTTTTCTCCGTGCGTGCTATAATTACGCAAGCTGCAGCAGCGAGAAGAACATTCTTTTCGGGCATTATTTAACGCACTACTGAACAAAAATGTTACATATTGCCTGAAATCTTAACTTTTTATATAAGGACGTCCTAAAAGTTGTCAACAAGTTTAGTAAACTTGTTGCAGCAACACGTTTTCGTAACATGTTTCTAAGTGTGAACAGGCCTTTACCCATCAGCAAGGAGGTCACGATTTAGTCAATTGAATTATTTAGAGAAAACGGCTTATTATCTAATTGTCGTTCGAAAGACTATAAAAATTCGTATTTGTAAAAATTGCGGAAACATTGAAAGTGGAAAAAGATGCGGTGGAAAAGAAAATAAAAAGCTTAATTGGGCTCAGTAGGGCGTACCCTTTTTTTCTTATTATTTTTCTCTGTGCATGATACAGTTACGCAAGCTGCAGCAGCGAGAAGAACACCTTTTTTGGATATATTGTAACAGACTACTGAACAAAAATTTTATTTGTTGCCTGAAATCTTGACTCTTTATGTGAAGACGTTGTAAAGGTTGCCAACAAGTTTAGTAAACATATTGCAGCAACAAGTTTTCGTTACATGTTTTAATGTGTGGAGAGGCTTTAATAAAGGCCCGTCCTTACTTGTTACTCAACATTATTATCAACTATGTTATTCAACATGTTTCTGAAATTTCCTTAAAAAGCAACAAGTTATTTGTTATTCCAGCAAGTTATTTGTTACCTGTCAGCGAGCGTTAAAGATCAAAGAATGTTGGGGACAATTTTTGGCAACATGTTGCGACAGTTAATTAAAGTTTCAAAATCCGCACTTGACATTGTCGCAAAAGTTTTTGAAACTTTCATCACATCAAAGTTCATTGCTTAGCGAAAAAACATCATCAGCTTTTAAGTTACTTAACAGATCACTGACACTATATTTTTTCCGTGGACGCAAAGCAGGGTGTAACCAAAATCTTTTTTTTTCCCAATATTATTCTCTATGCATGCTACAATTACGCAAACTGCAGAAGCAACAAGAACATCCTTTTCGGACATATTGTAACGGACAACCGATCAAAAATGTTACTTGTTGCCTGAAATCTTGACTTTTTATATGAGGAAGTCCTAAAAGTTGCCAACAAGTTTAGTAAACATGTTGCAGCAACAAGTTTTCGTAATTTGTTTTTTGGTGTGGTTTATTTTTAATCAAAAACACGTTAAATATCTTCCTTGCTCTGTTTTAGAACCACCTGCTATATATTTTATCCCGGAAAATTTAGCTTTTTCATGATTATTAATTAAAGTTTATGTCTGGCATTTTAAATCTGACGTTGGACCAAAACAACTCGTGACGACTCGAGATAGGCGCATGAGCAAGTGTTGCTGCAGTGTTATATTTCTATCTTTTTACCAAATTTACCCCCCATTTTATAAATTCTAGTAGGTTACATTTTATAGTAATTTATTGGATTTTAACCTTTTTTGCAATAATGCGATAATGAATACAGGGATATAAAACTAGACCCTTATGTAGCAAACTTACCTGCTTCGTGCAACTCTGCAAATACTGTGTCAGATAAAACTGAACAATTTTGGCAAACAGTAAGCTTATTTAAAAATAACAATTAAAAACAGTAAATGTTTAAACATTTCTTGTTTCAAACGTGGTATGCGAAATACTTTTGTACCTTTAATTGCTTGACATAAAAGATTGTAATATATTTTTAAATATAAATGTCTCTTCGATAATATTTTTTAAAGAGGATTTAATAATAAATAGTAATAAAATTAATGGCGGACAAAATATTATAAAAAAAATATTTATTATAACACAAATGATAATACAAAAATTAGGTTTTATTTCAATAGGTAAAACTATTTTTGTTTTTTTTTTGTGTATAATAGACTGAGACTACTTATTTAAAATGTAGCAATCTATGCCCGCAGAGTAAAAAAGGTCCCTTACACATATTTTTCAGTTCAGGACATCACACGGCATTTAAATACCCAGTTCTGTTTTTTTAATTGGTTATTTTTCCTGGGTTTATCCGTAATAAATAAAATATTTTTTAGTTAAGTGTTGACGTTTATTATTAACTTCGAAACATATTTTAAATTAAAAAAAGTAACTGTTTGAACAGAAATGTCAATAGTCAAGCTTTAATTTTTTTGTGTTTTATGAAAAATAAGCGCAAGAGAAATTACTTACAAACTTAAAGGAAAATAATTGTAAAAATCTAAATAATTTTATGTCAATATTGTAATATTTTGCCTTTTATAATATTTAGCGATATCGGTTTCAAGATTTACCGAAATAAATACAATGAAATAAATAAAACGCAAAAATGGTTTTAATTTATATTAAAGTAAACTAGTTTGATTTCAGCTACAGACAAGGACTAAAATGCATAAGGTAAACCAATATCCAATTTTTAGAACAATCAATCATCCACTGCTAAAATGTCGGGGCACTTTCAGTAGCAGATTGTAGTTTAGTTTGATTTTTCATTAAACGGAAAAAATTTCATCTATTCGAAAAAAATTGCTAGGAAAATTAAATTGTGTGTCGATCGTGGCGATAGAAAATTAAAAAATTGATTGTTCTTCATCCATAAAAGATAATAAAGTTTAAAATTAATAAATACGTTTAATTATTAAAGTAATATATATATATATATATATATATATATATATATATATATATATATATATATATATATATATATATATATATATATATATATATATATATATATATATATATATATATATATATATATATATATATAAATATATATATATATATATATATATATATATATATATATATATATATATATATATATATATATATATATATATATATATATATATGGGCATCCTCGGAATCTAAAGAAACCCAAAAATATTATGACAAGTTCCCATAAACTTTTTTCATATGAGGCTTCCCTACGGAGATACAGGTACATAACGCACGATCCTGAAAATCATTTTGTTTTAAATAATAAGTTTTCTATACTGGGCGTAACACAATATTGTTTTAATATGGTGGTTACAGGATAAGTCTTTTTAAAATAAAACCATTAAATCATATTTGGCTTATTTAGTTTGCAAGGGACGGACTAGCTCTGACACAATAATAGCAATTTTTTTAACACCCTGCATGATAAACACTCAACAACATTTTTGGATAGCTTTAACCTTGAACTAAAAAAAAGGTACTCCTGATTGACATCGATAAAATCAACTGTTTACGAAAAATAAAATATTATGTTTGGTAATATTATTTTTTACATTATGCAGGGTGTTTTCTAATTGTATGCCAATATTTAAGGAGGCAATTTTTGAGTCCATTTTAAGAAGAAAACATATAAACGTATGTCCTAAACGTCTTAAATTTTGAGATACAGGATGGTAAATTTTTTAAAAACAAATCATTTATTATTAATATCTGTAATACTACTTTAGATATTTAAATGAAATTTGGCATACATGTACTACGTATCAAGAAGCATTTTCTAGTGTACCACATTTTTTTTTATTTCCACCAGTGGCGTTCGTACAGAATTTAACCTGTCTATTTTGGCAAATAAAAAAAATGTGGTACATTAAAAAATGCTGATATGTATGCAAAATTTCATTAAAATATTTAAAGTGGTATTAGAGAAATTAATAATAAATGATTTATTTTTGCAAATTTTACTATCCTGTATCTCAAAAGTTAAGACGTTTAGAACATACGTTCATATAAAGTTTTCTTCTTAAAATGGACCCAAAAATTGATTTCCTTACTAATGACGTACAATTAGAAAACACCCTGTATAATGTAAAAAAATGACCAACCATGATATTTTATTTCTCGTAAACAGTTGATTTTATCAATGTCAATCAAGTATACTTTTTTTTAGTTTAAGGTTGAAGCAATCGAAAAATAATATTGTTAAGCCTTTATCGTACAGGGTGTTAAAAAAATTGCTACTATTGTGTCAGAGCTAGTCCGGCCCTGGCAAAGTAAATAGGCCAAATACGATTTAATGGGTTCATTTTTTAAAGACTTATCTAGTAATCATCATATTAAAAAAGTATTAAGTTACGCCCAGTATTTTAAAAGTTATTTAAACAAACACGATTTCCAGGGGCGTTCGTTAAGTACCTGTATCGCCGTAGGGGAGGGTTTTAGGAAAAAAGTTTATGGGATCTTGTCATAATATTTTTGGGTTTTCTATTAGATTCCGAGAGATTATTCACATATCCTGGGACACCCTGTATGTATATAATATATATATATATATATATATATATATATATATATATATATATATATATATATATATATATATATATATATATATATATTTTTTATATATATATATATATATATATATATATATATATATATAATATATATATATATATATATATATATATATATATATATAATTATATATATTATATATTTTTTTTGGAAACATTCTCAGAAAGCTTTGTTTACCCATTTTATGAAAAATATTGAAACATCGAGGTACCTGATTTTGTTAAAAACTGTCTGTAATTACCAATACCTTTTGAAAAAAAAATATTAATAATTTAATATAAACCTTTTATTACTATATTTTATTATTTTTTTACTTTAATTGACAATACCCATTTAAGAAAAGACTAGCCTCGTGCAATTATAAACTAGTGATTAAATACAACCTAGCCTTTAAACTGTAGTTTATCTGGGGTTATGTTTGGGTCATTGATATTGGGAAACCAACTATAGCTGTGCTCGTTTAATGTTATAATACGGTAATTTTCGATTTGAGCGAAAGTAAAAATTTAGACACTTGCAGTTTATCCGGAATTTAAGTATGTCGATAAAGCATTGAAAACTAAGAATGGAAAGTGCTAAAGGTTTTTCTCTCACTATTTTTTTTTTCATCACCACAAGTGGTCCAAAAATATGTAATTCTGTAATTACAATTGAGTGTAATTACGTAACTGGGCCACTCAGCCGGCAGAAGGTTATAATTGACATACATTTTTCTAATACCTAGTTGCTGTCCAAATTTCCTGCATGTAATATATCATCGGACGGGGTTCCCAAAAAATAAACTTTTGGACCGGAGGTACTGTGAGAACCTGTCCACCCACCCAAATGCAAATTGGGAAACTTGTTATTTGGGTCGGTGTTTGCCATCTATGGTATATGACTTGAAATTTACAAAACAAAGCCAACTTCTGGTTAGACAGCATTGAAATCGGGGCCACCTACTCGATGGCAAATCGGTTTTCACTATTATTTTTTATGTCTGTCTAGTAGATCACTTTTTTTCCGAAACTATTTGAGACTCGACTCACCGCTGATTCTTCATTTATTACACTTAGTTTATGGCGGTTTTAATCTGCCATCTGTAGTAGACGATGGAAATTTTTCATACAGGAAGCCAACGGTCTAGCAAGTACTGCTTTCTAAATTTTTCTAATTAAGTTGTTTCAAAATCATCAGTAATTTATATAGTTTTAAGTTATAAAGTTACCACCAACAAATTTTAATTTAAAAGTTCTTAACATTGCAAATTATTCTACAAACTCATAATAGAAGAAACTATAAGTTAATTATAGTTTATTATACAGCATATATCGTAAAATAAAGGACTCTTTGTTCCCTAATTTTCTGCTTTTAAAAGTATAATAAATAAATGTCAATTTTTTATAATTTAAATTAGCAGCGTGCTTATTTTTTTTTACTCAAGATTACATTTAAGGCTGCACTTTAAACACTACATGTTTATTTGTAATAATTTTACCAAAACTGCAGTCACAGTTTTTTATAGAATACAATGATAGAATACAAAATAGCTTATTACACTACTCCAAGCACCGTTTGAGTTTTTTTATAATAATTATTGTATATTTTAAATATAACAGAAAAAAAAACCTTTCAAATATTTAAGACTATTTTAAAGACCAGGAGCTCTGTAAATTTAATTTTTCGGTTTTCTTTCATTTTTAATCTGTGATGTCTTAAAAGCATAAGTAATATTTTTTTTTTGTTTTAAATATGAATAACCTAAAAACATTTAATTATAGATGTTCTGAATAACTCTCATTAGCTACAGCTGTCGTTTAATAAAAATGAATTTTTCCTTTTGTAAATCTAATGTATGTAGTTTGTTATTACGATTGTATTTTATTATTTTCTTTAAAAAACTTAACCAATACATTTTAAAATGATTTTCATTAGGACTGAAATATATTGTGAAGTTTTATTATTGTTTGAAACCAAAGCCAGTTTAAACTTTTTATAGGTTATGGGAGCGAAATATGATATAGGAATATATAAAAAAGGCGGGCGCCTCCCATGTCGCTTTTTTGAACCGAAGATGCATATGAGTGTTATTAATTATCACGGGCTAAAATAAATATGAATACGGAGAAAAACGATGAAGAATTCTTTGTCATTATGCCGTTAATGGCCAGATTTTTGGCAATGTGAGAATAATGCACATGTGTTATACGTTACTTGTAAGTCTCGTAACGCGGGGTTACATGTTGACGTATTTTCTATAATTCGGAGCATTTGAGGTCCCATGTGACCTTCCATTAAAAACATTTTTTTTTTTAATTTATTAACTCAGGTGCACTTCGGACTAAACCGAAGGTAATACTTTACACCCTTGCGTATGCATTTAGCGTCGACTCGGCTTCATAAACCTATTCGACAATCTCATTGGTTCAACAATGGCATTTTGTGTTCTTTAAGCCTGGTGTTGATACTGCGCTTTGTTAAACCTATGTAAACAGACCCACAGCTGCATGGGTTTCTGTAGACTCCTGGTGTCGAGAGGGGGTTTCGTTTATCCTTAGCAAATCCTAAACTTTGCTGTATCGTGGTTGTAGGTTTTAAAACAGTTCTTATTTGTGCTTCTTCAATATCCTTTCTATTGGTCTGTTTCAATTTTTAATATAGGGCAGGACCGTTGTTTTCTATAGAAAATGTTCCTCTCTGTGTTTCTTGTTTTTTTGGTTTTTGTAACTGTACATGTTGTTACTCTGCATATAAATGCTGGGGCTCACATATTCTTCCAGCTCGGTCCGGCAGTGTCTTGATTACGCCTGTTTTTTGTCTTGGATGGTGATTGGATTTCTTGCTAAGGTACCTGTCCGTGTGTGTAGATTGTCTATATACTCTCTGCCCTAACTTTCCGTCTTTATATCTCTTCACTATTACGTCTTAAAAAACGATGGTTTTATTATGTTCTGTTTTTATTGTAAACTGGATTCTCGGATTTAAGAAGTTTAAAAATTTTGTAGTTTTCTTTCCCCGTGACTCCAGATTACAAAAGTATCATCTACGTATCGGAACCAATGAGACGATCTTTTTCGGGAAACTGGAAAAGGTATTCTTCAAACTGCTTCATAAAATGGTTTGCTACGACAGGTCTTAACGGACTTTCCTAGCTACGAGATCAGTTTGTTTATAAAATTGATCGTTTCATTAAAAATACGTAGTTGTCAGACATTGTTGGAAAAGGAACCCAATATCATTCGGAAATTTTCCCTTTAGTTGTTTTATGTTCTTGTTGACAGGTTCCATGATGAAGAGAAAACAACGTCAAAACTGACCAGAATGTCTTCCGGGTTGCACGTAATGTTTCTTATTTTGTCATTGAAGTGTGTCAAATCATTTATGTACGTTTCTGTTTGTCCAATATAAAATTATAGTAACGAGTAATTTGTCATCGGGACAACGAAAAGCCCTTAAGGACTTAAACAGAAACAAAGACATCATTATATAGCTAGGTGACAAAGGTTATGTAGTCATAAACACCGAGGACTACAATGACAAGATCAAAAATGTACTGGACCCGGACACCTACAAAAAAATTGAGAAAGACCAATAGCCTTATTAAATCATCATCAATAGAGCCTGCCATGCAAAGGAAACTAACTAAATCTGAAGCCCTGCCACCCTAAGGATCTGCGGACTGGCCAAAATATAAAAAGCCAAATGCACCCTTAAGACCGATTGTCAGCGCCATCGGGTCACCCACCTATGAGCTAGCCAAATATTTAACATCGTTTCTGTTAACCGTAATGTATAACTGCTACTTCAGCAGTATCTGCCATATCTATGTTTCGCAAACGGCTTTCGTCCAATGCGAGAAAATAACATTTAAGGTCAACTTATTAACTTAAGGTTTCGTTTCCGTTACTATTGCTTATCCTGTTTTCAACTTAAACTTATGGCTTGCAGATCGCTTGTAGCTCAGTTGTTGTTCGACTTTGGACGGCAACGAAGTATATAAATTGACAGATAAAATTGGATGCCCTATTTTTGAAATTACTTTCAGTATGTTTTTCAATGTCGTCAATATGCCTAGTAATAGACTAACTTTTTGTGGAGGTATGTATAATAATAATTATTATTAACTTTTATGTTAATTTGATCCAGCTTCGCAATACGACTCGAGGTATGGTGCCCGCTGGCTGCGTTTTGGCCACTCCAACCCTAATGCTTTATGAAAAGTTAAAAATTTTATTTTGCGTTTTAATTTAAATTATATTTATCCAGTAAGATTATTTAGCTACAACTTATAACTTTAAGCTTCTATCTTAAAAGAGTATTTATGTTTGCATTAGTTTGCCTTGTGCTTAAAGTAATTTTGTGGATACCTAACCAAGTACTGCAACCATATTCCGAACAAAGATGTATCTTATGAATCTCTTAAATATTTAATTGCTTTAACTCGATTAATATTTGCTTTACAGTTAAAAAAAAATAAGAAACAGGTTTTTTTTTTAAATATAAATTGCGACAAATTAAATTAGTTATTATTATCTAATAATATCTTTTTTATTATTTACGAAATTATATTAAATTAAAAATAATTATCTGGTCAAACAACTAAGATTATGAAAATTAATAAGTAATTATTAAAACATTTACTAACTTAACTAAGCTACCATTAACTATGTTTACTTTAGTTGCAAATTAAAATGTAATTTTTTAACTTTTTGTGATGGAGTCCAGAGACTGCAATGAAATGGTTTTAATTTTGTTTCTTAAAAATGATGCAAGATAAGAAAAAACATCAAAAAAAATGTTCTATTTTTAGCTACTTCGTTAAAAAAAAAATAGCAAAAAAAGTCAGCGGCGTACATTTTTTTTACAATTATTGTGGATAAGATGTCCTCAGAGACGCCACTGGACTTAATCATTATATTTCATTTAGACCTAAATTAGGCCCCTATTAGTAGAAATAAAACTGACAAATTATATGACAAAAAAATGGGCTACAGGGTATTTTAGATATTTTTTTGAAAAAAGTTTAACACCCCATACCTTAAAACTTTTTTTTATTGATGAATTACCCTCTAGTATTTGGCCGTGCATTTTTCAAACACCCTTTATACATATATAAATATGTTTTTTACGCTAATACTTCTGTTGAATTATTAGTTAAAATAAGCGGCATCTAACATTTTTTCTTTATGTTCTATGGCGTTATAAGTAAGATCATTAAAATATGTATTCCAAAAAGCGCCGTATTAGGTTTCAGGAAAAGAAAAGATTATTTACGATCACATGTGTTTAACACTATAAAAAGATTATTAAACCTAAAATAAATAAAGACAGATTTTTTAAAGTAACAACAATGTTATAATTTATATATATATATATATATATATATATATATATATATATATATATATATATATATATATATATATATATATATATATATATATATATATATATATATATATATATATATATATATATATATATATATATATATATATATATATATATATATATATATATATATATATATATATTATATATATATATATATATATATATATAATAAATTTAAAGCAAATAGCGGGAATGCGGTCTGTAGTGGGTTAAATGATCAGGAAAACATTTAATTCGTTTATCCTCTATATTTCGACACAGTTTGTGTCTTTTTCAAGAGATAAAGCTAAAACAACAATATCAACATTTAACAAGAAATCTTCTTAAATAAAATTACACAAAACAAAAAAAAATAAATACTTACAATTATTGTTATTAAGATACTGACAACATCACAAAACAAGAAATTTATGAGACCACGTTCGATTTAGTCTCTTATAATTTAAAGATTAAAATGAACACCCGAGAGCTAAATTCAAAAACGCAAAAAGTATTATTACTATTTTTTTTTATATATTCCTTCCCGCTATTTGCTGTTGTAATTTATTAGTACGGTCGAAAAGAAAATTCATATTTATAAAAGATGGGATTTTATCAACACATTACCAATACATTTGGAGCTAAAACAACATTATTGATGAAAAGATGGGCAACCTGTAACATCAAACTGGCAACTTCTCTTAACAGAAAACATTTTTTGTTGAAATGTAGAAGATTAGAGATCCTTCCCAAACATTTATGTGACACCACGAGGAATATGTACACTCTTCTTCAAACAAATAATTACCATATTCTGGGGAGTATGACGAGACACATTCAAAGGTTGAGCAAGAAAACTTTAAACCTCGAAATTAAGGTATGCTATGACACTATAAAAAAGCTCAATGATGCAATTGCTGAATACAAACGTGCTCTTGTCAGCATTTTGCCTCATTTTGTTTTTGTGGAGTATTCCAGAAGATTAAAACTATCTTTTAATGATAAATTTAATAATGTAAAAAGTTCAAACATTGATAAGTTCAATAATTTAAGGCTCTATCATGACGAAAATTATAAACTTTTCTTGAATAATAATAAATGGTTTAGCAATATTTCGGATGTGGATATTCCGCAAGATGTTACCGATTTTTTGTCTTTAGGTCCAAAATTTGGTATATCTTCGGTGACACAACATCTAAATATAAATAAGTTTTTGGCTGATATTGAGGATATTATTTGTGAGGTACCTGACACTGTCAAAAATGTTCTTAGAGCTCGTGTTACTAACAACATAACTAATTTTAAAGCTAGGTCCAAATCGAATAAGATCACTCCTATTCAAGCTGCGTTCTTTAAAACAACATCCTGAATTATGCATATTACAAGCTGATAAGGGCGGTTGTACTGTTGCTATGAACAAAACTGACTATAACTCCAAGGTCCTTGACTTACTCAGTGACAGAGAAACCTATGTAAGGATGAATAGAGACCCTACACCACAAAACCAAAGGGCTCTCAATGGATTAATAAAATCATTAAAAACACAAGAGCAGCTAAGTGAGGTGGAAGCTAAAGACCTTACTGTTTATAATTCTGTTATTTCTAGATTGTATTGCTTAACCAAGATACATAAACCGAACACGCCATTACGTCCAATAGTAAGTTGTGTAGGTTCTGCTAATTATAACATTTCAAAGTTCTTGTCCACTATTTTAACAAATGCTCTTGCTGACAGAACTGCCTACAATGTACGTGACACCTTTTCCTTTGTAAATTCAATCCAAGGAATTACCTTACCACAAGACTATGTACTAGTTTCATTCGATGTTGTGTCACTATTTACAAATATACCATTTCAACTTATTGTGGAACTTTTGGAGGAACACTGGGATATTATATCTTTGCATTCGCCCTTAACACGACAAATTTTTTTAATACTCATAACGTTTATCTGTCAAAATTGCTATTTCTTATATAATGACGAATATTACCACCAAATATTCGGTACACCTATGGTATCTCCGATTAGTCCTATTCTGGCACAAATAGTCATGGATCACATTCTGGACCAAATTTTAACCAAACTCTCCTATCGGCTGCCATTCCTATATAAGTATGTTGATGATCTTGTGACCGCACTTCCGAAGAATAAGATCGACAGTGCGCTACACATTTTTAACTCGATCAATCACCATATTCAGTTTACGATCGAAAAGGAAAATAACAACACTGTTCCATTTTTAGATACTTTATTAATAAGAGAGGAAAATGGCAGAGTGATTTTAAATTGGTATCAAAAACCAACCGCATCGGGGCGTTACATCAATTATTATTCTAACCATCCCCAAAATCAAAAATACAATACTGTCATCGCAATGAAGAACAGAGTGACTCACATTTCTGACAACAGATTTTTAAAAGAAAATCTTGACAAATTAATGAAAATGTTTTTGAACAACGGATATCCCAGAAACATATTATCCAAATTAATTTATAACACCAATCCTTATGATGGCCCAACAGACGATAACCCTCCTCAAACCATTAAATATAAAAAACTTCCTTATATCCAGGGACTAACGCATAATGTAATAAAAAACTTTAGTAATATTACAAACTTAAAAATTGCTAAATACAACTTATTAAAAATTGGTGACATTTTCTCAAAGATGAAAGACAAGATCCCTACTTTGCACAACTCTAATATTGTTTATAAAATTCCATGTTTGGGATGTAACAAATGTTATGTAGGCCAGACTTCGCAAAGTTTGAAATCACGGATTACACAACATAAAAGTGATTGTCGAATTGCAAAACGTTCATGCGCTTTGGCTTGTCACTTTCAGGATCTTGATCACAATTTTGATTATCAAAATACAAAAATTTTGGATCGAGAGACGAATTATCGAAAACGAATATTTTTAGAGATGACCCATATCAGTAAAGAACGTAACACAATCAATTCTAGATCTGATATTGACCAGTTAAGTGTCATCTACTGTAATATTTTGGAATAGTATTATTATGTGTCCGCCATTATGGTTGTGTACTTTTTCTCAACCTCTTTATTTTTGTTCGAACTTTATATCAATCCTGTGTCTTGAATATTTCTGTACGTTTAAGTATTTGTATATAGTTTTGATGGCATTTTAAGTTTTTTTTTACTGATATTATTTTAAGGAATATAAAAAATAGTAATAATACTTTTTGCGTTTTTTGAATTTAGCTCTCGGGTGTTCATTTTAATTTTAAATTATAAGAGACTAAATCGAACGTGGTCTCATAAATTTCTTGTTTTGTGATGTTGCCAGTATTTTAATAACAATAATTGTAAGTTTTATTTTTTTTTGTTTTGTGTAATTTTATTTAAGAAGATTTCTTATTAAATGTTGATATTGTTGTTTTAGCTTTATCTCTTGAAAAAGACACAAACTGTGTCGACAATATAGAGGATTAACGAATAAAATGTTTTCCTGATCATTTAACCCACTACAGACCGCATTCCCGCTATTTGCTGTAGTAACTTATAAGTACGGTCGAAAAGAAAATTCATATATATATATATATATATATATATATATATATATATATATATATATATATATATATATATATATATATATATATATATATATATATATATATATATATAATATATATATATATATATATATATATATATATATATATATATATATATATATATATATATATATATATATATTATATATATATATATATATATATATATATATATATATATATATATATATATATATATATATATATATATATATATATATATATATATATAAATAACAAAAATTAAAGAGCCGTATAGCACTTTTACAATACAAAATGTTAAACAATCAATTGTTTTGAAAAATATACATTTTTGAAATAGACCACTTAATACAAAGTTATCTTATTTTTTAATGCTAAATACGATAAAAATATAAAAGAAGATTTAAAAAATTTGACTTTTTACGTTTTTTATCAGTTAATTTTTGTACTTAATTTTTAGTTAGTTTTGTTAATTTACACTCAAACCATCCACTCAATATAAAAAATTGGGCCTCTTTTCACAAGAAATTTATCTTAAATTAAATAATAGAGTATGCCGTATAGGAAAAAATTCTCCATATTTTGGGGTCTGCAAACGTCATTTTTTACATAAAATTTAAGATATGTTGAAAACGGTTATACTTAGGTATAGCATATTATACAAGAAATATATCTAGAATTTTCTGAAGAATCAAAAAATGCAATAATATATAGGGTGTTCCATCAAAAATAAGAAAGTTAGCATAGACTACCGGTACAACTGGAAGTGCCACCATCTTGAAAATATTTTAGACGAGTTGGTCTCATCGATATTAGTAAACTACCAAATTTTTCAAATTTTACGTTGCTACGTCGTGGGACACCCTATATATATATATATATATATATATATATATATATATATATATATATATATATATATATATATATATATATATATATATATATATATATATATATAAAATATATATATATATATACCTAAATACTATTTGTGTCTATATAGAAATATTACTTCCGGTCTTTAAGTTTCTGATACATTACATTACTAGGCCGGTAAAATACTTTACCGGACTAAAACTGAAATTTAGTATTTTTACTAACACAGTGTTAATTCTAAACAATTTTTATTATGCAAATTACAATAAAATTACTTATAAAGGTTAACGGTAATACTTCAGTTTAAATTATTTAAAATATTTACAGAGGCAGATACATCCATTTTATTCTTATTAATAATAAAAAGGACGCTTAATTAACAGACAAGACAATGACAATTAACAAGCTATTTTGTTACTATAAGCAACTAATTTAAAGATAACTAGATCAACAACTTATATTATTATAGCTACGTTTACTTTAATTACCTTATATTGACAGTCTTACACCTTTATAATATTATCCGAATATTTGCACTTTAATTAATTTATCAAAAAAAAAAACAGTATAAAATAAATTGTACGATACACGGCCGAGAAATGTCATTAAAGTACTCCTCTAGAAATTCCGGACTCGGCTCCTCCGTTGCCTTGTTCGTAAACATCTAGACTTGTACTTTAACAGACCATTTCCCGGCCTTGTAACGTAAATTACTATTACTTACTTAGTTTCATAAAGGAAAGCTTTTAAAACTGTCCATATCATGTTTTAAAAAAGATATATTTAAGAACCTAAACGCACTCATCATTTTTTAAAACTAAAAATAATATAGATAATTCTAAATCATCAGCCATTGTACTGTAACTTTACTTACTTAGTGCCAGAGTACATAATGGAAGTAATTTATTTCATTTAAAGATAAATGAAATTGGCTGTTTAATATGAATTAGTAATGGAAATAGATGTATTTATAAAGAGTTGTACTAATTCGAAAAAAATGTAAATAATGTTTAATAAGATTAAAACTTACCTAAAACTTACTGGTAGGTAGGTTTTGCGTAATGTTTCTACTAAATAAAGTTTATTGTTAAACGCTGAAGATATGGTTGCTATTCAGCAGCAGAGACAAAACATTTTGTTCCTTTAAACGTAAATGGATGTTTAACTGTTTTCACTCAATTATCCCATTTTTATATAACTAATTGATTTTTAGTCACATTTAATGGTACCCTCTATATTCTGGTAGAATTTTTAAAAATACAAACATGTTTGTGTTGTTTTTTTAATTTATTTGATTTACTCTTTTACAACGCCAAAAACATAGGGTTCATGATTTAAAGCAAATCAGTCACTGTCACCGTTAATTCTATATTTAGTTATAAAGATAGGCATGTTCATTAACCCTGCAAATAGAAACTTCAAGACCGGAAGTAATATTTCTATATAGACACTAAATAATAATTAGGTATATATGAATATATATATATATATATATATATATATATATATATATATATATATATATATATATATATATATATATATATAT
>JAHBCN010010264.1:0-32394 GCA_019359885.1 Listronotus oregonensis | reverse complement strand
AATGTCATTATGACATGTCAAAATATAAAATAACTTATGTTACGAAACTGAATCATTTAATATTTTTTTAACCCATACCAAAATGTAAACTAATATCTAAAGTATTTGCCAAGATTTAAAAAAAATTCAATACCCTGAAGCAAGTTAAGCCATTTATGTCATTATGTCTATATAAAACGATACTTTTTTATCCAAATATACGTCAAATTTCTTTCTTTATCTGTTAAAAAAGAATATGCTAAATATATTTTCACACAAAAAAATAGTTTTGGCGTAATTATGACCAAAAGTTCACGCCTGGCCCTTTAAATTTGACGTCAGAGCAAAACGGCTTGTGACGATACGAGACCTGCGCTGAGTTTCTATATTCAGAGCAAAAACAGAAAATCTATCGCGTTCCTTAATTCCAATTTTTAAATGAAAGGGAAATTATTTGTATCCACCTACTAAAAATACAGTGTGTTTCAATATCCGGATTTTAGCTCCGTTTACTATTCTTTTCACTAAAATGTCATGTTGTATTGGAACTTAGCGGCAGTGGCCTGTGTCAGCGAGGATATTTTTATCCAATATAAAAAATCAGTGAGGATATTAAGTGTGGGGGTGCCTTATATCTTCCGATCTACTGAAGATATTTAAACCGAATTTAAAATGTTAGAATGACTAACAAAATGATGACAACCTACATAAAAATGACAACTGTAAGTGTCACAACAACGACGTGACGTCATCGATGTATTTTTTTTTAATGTAAAGGGGGGTCGTGTGATACCTCTTTTTAAAGGTTCTTATAGGCCGAATACAGCATCCAGGTTTTTAGATCCTCGCGTCAAATCGCTTTTGTAATACCAATTTTTTTTCCATTTGGTATGTTATACCTACCTTAATTTTTATAATTTTTGTAAATTTTTATTATCCAAATAGATGGATCGGTCGACCTGGTTCTACAGAATGACCACCTGGGTCACCTGACCTAACCCTTTTAGATTTTTTTGTGGGTTTATGTACAAACTAGAGTTTTAAAACGTTTGAAACTGAATAAATTTCGCCAAAGCTTCTTAACCCCGGAAATGCTTTATAACGTCAGAAAAGCTTTGACAGAAAGAATGTTCATATGCTTAAAAGTCCAAGGTGGACAATTTCAACACCTTTTAAAATAAACTTGTATTTTTGTTAATTTTTTCTCCATTAAGCTAAATCTCCGCAATTCTGTTGTGTATTGTAGATATGCCAATATATTTATTGATTTTTTGTCAAAAATGTCAAAAATAAACCGTCGTTAATTGTAACAGCTAAAAAATGCCAAGAGAAATTAATTGAAAATTAGAATATTGAAACAACCCTGGGAAAAATAAAAATTGATGGCTGTATTCAGCATGTTAAAAACTTAAAAAGAGTCACACGACCCCCTTTAACATTAAAATAAAAATTACATTAATGACATCACGTTGTTGCTGTGACTTTTACAGCTGTCATTTTTTATGTAGGTTGTCATCATTTGGTTAGTCATGCTAACATCCCAAATTTGGTTTAAATATTTTCAATACTTTGAAAGATACAAGGGAGGGCGGACTTTATTGGATATGCAAAAGGCCTTAGTCACAATAGTTTTATATACAACGTAACAGATATTTTTACCTTTTTCAGCTGCCCGCCGTCTGAACTCATCATGCTCCGACCTCACCATCGTAAGCCTTAACGACGAAGACAACCGGCAATACTCGACCAATTCAATCGCTGCCACCCCCGTTAATAGACAAAGAGTGTTACCATTTGTACCCCCAAGTTTCCCTGGAGGCGACCCCAATAAACTTATCAAACCCTCCGAGTACCTCAGAAGCATTAGCGGTAGCGAGAAGAAGGACGAAGTTAGGGATGAGGGCAACAGGACGGTCAATGGGGACAATAAGAGGGATGAAGAGAACGGAGAGATAAAACAAGAGAGTAAGGTTGAGATGGGACCGCCGCCACCACCTTTGCCAGAGTTTAATGGTAAGTATGATTATGGCTACTGGGACACGGTGTCCATTACTGCCATTTTCGTACATAGCAATTGTTTATTTTTGATTTTTAGACACATTTTTTATTTTTAATCAGGATTACATTTTTTAGCATGAAAATTCTTCTCGCCAAACAAATAAGTTATGACAATTTGTATCTATGTAACTCTTACACTGACCTGTAAATTGTTGTATACAAAATCGTCAAAACATCAGTAACATTTGTATGTATTTTAATGAATGGGGTCGCTTGGCTCAACATAGCCCTACTCCCACTTCGACCCAAAAAGATATTTTGGGGATACACTACATTAGTTAATCCTCTCAATTCCCAAACTTTTCGCAGAGTTGGAGATGTTTCAGGGGAACATTTTTTTTTATATCTTAAGAAGTCTCAAATTCTCCCTCTGGATATTTTAGCCTTTGACGTGTTAATAGGCTTTTTCATAACAATTTTTTTTGTGCGCATGCGTCAGATCAGCCATTTTTTTCGTACTGTTTTTTATAAACAAGCATGTTAAGGGGCCTGTAAACACATAATTAAAATAAAAAAATACTAAAGAAAATATAGTTATTAAAGAAAAGAAATACGAAAATAAAGAAAAAAGTGCCTTAATTAGCAAATAGGTTTTTTTAATCGAATATTTTAATGATATCAGTACGAAAAGGAACAAAGAAGCGGTGTTGTTATGGAGTATGTAAGAGTGATACACGCTATAAATCATTTAAATACCATACAATTTAATCAATATAACAATTGTATATATGTGGTAGGTCTAATTAGAATAAAATTATAGATACTTTTTGTATAGTAAAGAAGTAATGATGCCTAACCTCTCAATTAGCTCACTTCTTTTTCCTTTTTAAAGACGTCCATGACATTTATGCTACCTTTTTAATTGCGTACAATTATGGGCTTCAACTGAATTATAAATCAGTGAAGCACCATCAACGATTTTTTCCAGTAAATTATTTAATTGGGGAGATAATACTGCATTCCCAGCCATTGTCGATCAAAACAGTACGAAACTTTTGAAGATGCCGCTTTTTCAACATGGCGACTGCGCTTGCGCTTGTCACATGATGAAAAGGCCTATTCCATGCATTCGTATAGTAAGTCTTCCGCGATTCCGCAAAATCTACAGTGTTTATTTTTAGTTTTTTATCTTTTAAAGTGATATCTTATAGGATCGTGACCTGTAAGTTAATAGTTAACTTTAGTTGCAAACTGAAATTTAATTTTTTTAAGTTCTTTTTAAGAGGGTATTTTAGTCTTTTGACAGTTGATAAAAAAACTATTGATTTTTTTTCCAATTTTTTTTATCATTTATTGATTTATATTTTAAGAATTCACAAAAAAAATAAAATTAAAAAATATATTTTACAAAGTTACACGCTGTGTCCATCTTGTCACGATTCCTTCTCTTTTGGTCACCTGAAAAATAAAAAAATGGTATATTCTTTATCGGTACAAATGACATTGGGGCAGAACCATAAAAAAATTCTCCCAAAATAGAGGTTTTTCAAGGAGAAATGTTGTTTTTTTTCAGTTTTTTTTTAACTTTTTTTCCGAAATTCGAGCACTTCTTTTTATTTTGGAGCACTTGAAGCTCGAAATTTAGAACTTTCAATTCTAGCTTCATTGCGCCGAAGAACAACTTAAACTATAACTTTTAAAATAATTTGAATTTCGAAAAATTTTATTAAGGAGATATTTTTGAATATCTTAACTCTCGAAATATGAAAAAAAAACATTCGATTGTTTTAACTTTTTAGACTTGAATACCCCTTTAATGGGTTCCAGAGACTATCATGAACTGGTTTTAATTGTTTATCGTAAAAACGAAGCAAGATAGAAAAAAAATATCAAGAAACAAAAAAGTATATTTAGTTGCCTAATATAAAAAAAGATATTAAAATTGCCAAAAAAGTCAGTAACCAACATTTTTTTCACAATTATTTTCGATAAGGTCTCCACTGAGACGCCACTGTAATTTAATTATGCCCAAATTGAAGCCTTATTACTAGAAATAACACCGACAAATTTCAAGAAAATTAGCTACAAGATATTTAGAAAAATTACTAAAAACCTATTTTTTTTTTAACACCCTTTATCTTAGAAAGTATGCATTTTTGGACCCATATTTCTAGAAACTTTTTTTTAAAATTTTGCAATAAGAACTCACTTCCTAAAATTTGGCCGTGCATTTTTTGAACACCCTGTTTTCCGTAGAGGTAAAGAAAATTAACGATGGATTAATTAAGCCTTGTATTCTGTATTGTTTACAGGTGATTTAACTCAAAACACCATTTCAAAACAGAGCACGATAAATCACCACCAGGAGAAAGCAAAAAAAATGCAGCCCTTGTCGGCTATCAGCATCCAGGACCTGAACTCCGTACAGCTAAGAAGGACGGAAAAAGTGGTTGCATCCAAGGTAGGTAGAGTTTCCGAATTTAAATAGATTCTTTGCATTATGCACTAAAGACAAACTGAAAACTGCTGTAAAATTAGATTCGTAAAATTTCACTTCTGTACAAAAACGGAGTACGTGACAAAAAATCGAAATCTTTTTTGTTGATATAAAAAATTGGTTTATTATGCAAAAATATCTGAGAACAAACAATGTGTATATAATTTAAAAATATAAATTATTAATAAATAAATAAATATATATATATATATATATATATATATATATATATATATATATATATATAATAATTATATTTTTTTAAAATAAGGGGGGGGAAGTTTTGGGGACCATTAAACAAAAAAGGTACAAATTTTTTACTAAAGGGCAATTAAAAAAATAAACACTCTTAGTTTAACGAGGCTTCCCAAGGACAAAAATTTATTTTCCTTCTCGGGTTTTAAAATTATGAAAACAAAAAAAAATACAAATCAAAAAAAAGGCAAATTTTTCAATTTTAGGTATACTTACAACTAAAATGCATTATTTGAAGTTGTAACTTCAAAAAGTTTTGAGTTTTAAATGTATTAAAAGGATAATTTATTTTTTGAAAAATTATATTAATTTTTTTTAATAATTAAGTTGAAAATTTTTAAAATATTTTAATTGTTTTAAACTAAAAAGTGTTTCACTTTAAATTTAAACCTCTCGACCGATCCCAAGAAAATTTTTATACCTTTTTTTATATATATATATATATATATATATATATATATATATATATATATATATATATATATATATATATATAACCGGGTGTTCTCCGTCGAGCGGGACATAGGGAATCCCATGTAAATTTTGAAGTGGTCCAATATTGGCTCCCAATTATTTTAGGAGAAAATATTTTTGTTTTTTAAAAGACGAAAAGTTGTACCCAGTGTACAAATTTCAGCTTTTCTCAGTCCGCCAGCTAAGAGATAAATGCTAAAAATAAGTTACGAATTCCTATCTTCTTACGCGCCCTTATTATTAGAAGTTTATAATAAATACCAGAAAAATTATTTAACCTTTTACTCTTAAGTTGCGATCAATGTCACATCATTTTTAAATAATGAACTACCCAAATCAAAAAAATTACTATTATAAAATGGTTTTATCAGGGAAATAGTTATCAAAGAGTAGCGGACAGCCCTATTTGCCCAATAGGCCAATACCAAGAAATCGACAATAGAACGGACGATAAAAAAATTTGAAACTACAGGCACAGTAATCAATAATTGCAAATGTAAAGAAAATCGACGTGAAAATCAGAGACAAATTGTACAAAACGAGGGGATTTAGACGTGATACTTTGTGTAGAGGGGGGGCATTGCACGAGACAACTGGAGGACATTACTGGACAAGACCACACCACAATATCTCGAATTTTAAAAAGAGGGTTACCACGCTTACAAGTAAGAAAGACACCAAGAATTAAGAGACGGAGACGAAATACGACGGCGGGAATTTTGTTTTGAGATGATGAAGAGGACAAACATTGACAGAGGTTTTTTAAAAAAATATTGTTTTAACTGACGAGTGCACTTTTACATTGAACAACGAACCCAACATTCAAAATTGCCGGACTGGAGTAACGAAAAAACCGATTTGTTGAGACAAGGACTCAATATCCACCAAAAATTAATTTTTTGGCGGGAATTTTCGGCCACCATACCCTTGGGGACCATTTTTCCTTGACCAAAATTTAAATGCGGAGTACTTTCTGGAACTTTTAGAGGAACAATTTTGCCTGCTTTGAAAAAACCCTTTCTCGTGAAAATCAAGAATTTGGTATCAAATGGATTGGGCCCGCACACAGTACCAGAGCTGTGCGCGAATACTTGAACAACGCATTTAATAACGACATCATAGGCCCGAACCACGCAATATCTTGGCCAGCCAGGTCTCCGGATCTTTCGCCAAACGATTTTTTTCTATAGGGACATTTAAAAACTAAGCTTTATACCAATAAAAATTTTGAAAATTTAGACCAGCTATTTCCGCTGAATGTCCAGAATATCGATGTACCAACTAGCCAACGTAAGAAATGAGTTTTATAATCGTTTGGGTTATTGTCTGGCAGTTAATGGGAGAATATTAGCATTTGATTAAATCCTGATATTTTCGTCATAAAATAATTTCTAAATGTAGACAATTTGTTTTTTTTGTCTTGCTAACCGGGGCATGTGTTGGAATTAAACTGTAAACTAAAATGAAATGCGAGGATTTTTTTTTAAATTCCCGTATAAAATTGTTCACCCTTTGCAATGACATTATAAATTAATGATCTAAATTGTCACTGATAAATCGATATGGTGTTTTTATTATTGATTTCTAGAGTACAGAGTGCATAATGAGATACTACGTTGCAGAAGTATTTAAGCAGTTTACTCTTTTTTTGGTTGGTTGTAAAATGATCAAATTTTCATTTTGGGTGGAACTTATTGTGCTCTTCAATAAATCCTAATAGCATTTTTTTCTAAAATAATTAGGGGAGCCAATATTTATTTTATTTATTTTATAATTTTATTATATAATTTATTATCCTGTATAGTAATTGATTATTTGTTTTTATTTTAGACATTTTCTGCTCCAACCAGAAGCGTGTCTCTTCAATGTCTAAATACAGCGGACTCATTCATGAGTCAAAAAATTGACTTGATAGCAGAACTGAAAATGTCAAAGGATTTGACGGGAGTAAAGAAGATGAAAATCGAAAAAGCCAAAACAGAAAATACAATTGATAAAGAAGTTTACCAGGAAATAAGTAAACAATTTACTGCCACTAACTTTGTGGAAAAGGTGGGTAAACCGAAAAAAAGGGTTTTATGTCCAAAATTTAAACAGAAAACCATTAGTGTCATCTCTTAAAATTGGTACAGAAAACTTTAAAAACAATATCTGTATGAAAGTTAACTTTTATCTGTTTTTATATGAAAACCCCATAAAGATACTATAATTTAAAAACTAAAAAACACACTTTTATAGCAAACCGGACTTAAAAGTAGAAAATAGTTTTCAATAATTCAATTATAGTACAAAACGAACCGTTCAAAACACTACATCACGCTGAATTTTACCATTTTTGACTCCCTTCGTCACACTCTTTGTACCCACCTATTAATGTCACGTTACAAAGCTGGATCCCCCTATAAATAGCCCCTCTCGATATTTTAAATTTTAAAATTTATTGTTCATATATATATACAGTGCTTTCATTTCAAAACGAACCACCCTAAATATCTTTAAAAAACACTCACCAAAAAACAAAAAACACTCGATTTAGATATACAGGGGGAAGTTTAATTTCGTATTTGATAAAATTTTATCGGTCACCTCCTAACCTCCAGTTAACCTCACTTTGATATGTCAAATGGCAACCCCCATAGTGTGACACATCATTGTAAGCGGCATGAAATTTGCTATCCAACAGTACTAAGAAACTTTAAATCGATGGACCGTAGAAGCGACTTAGAAGTAAAAAGTGTGTTAATTAGTTTATCGTGTTCAAATAATTTATTTTATCAAATGCTCAAAATGTACGCCGTTATTGGCGAGACAAGCTTGTTTTGAAATTCCTCGCAGACTATTTTAGTGTGCATTCATTCCAAATATTATTTTTTGTGTTACCTGCTACAGCAAAACACTGCAATAGCACAAGTTTTTAAGACGTTTAGGAACCAGTTAAATATTACTGTTAGGATTGTCATTTTGACATCGTTAGTTTAAAATTAAGAATCTTGATTTTAAAATGGTGTATACTCTAGCAGAGAGAATAGAAATAATTTTCCTATATGGGGCTGAAGATCGATGCGCGCGTAGAACCGCCAGAGTATTCAATGAGAAGCATCAAAATAAAAACGTGGGGCATAAATATGTAATGGAATTGGTGCGTAAGTTTGAAGAAACTGGATCTGTATGCAACAAGAAAAATACTAATGAAAGGGTTTTAGACGAAGCACGCCAGGTTGAGGTATTAGGACAGTTCGCAATAGATCCGACGTTGTCTATTCCAAAAGTTTCTAAGCTGACCAATATTTCTACGGGTTCCGTGCACAAAATTTTGAAAAAGAATAAGTTTTTTCCATACAAAATACAAATTCTTCATGAACTCAACGAAGACTATTATGATAGAAGAATAGAATTTTGCGAATCAATGTGCCAGCGAATTGACGAAGACCCTCATTTGATCAAAAATATCTGCTTTTCTGACGAATCAACTTTCTTCTTAAATGGAATTCTTAATAGACATAACTGCAGATATTGGGATAATGAAAATCCGCACATATTTCAGGAAGGACATACTCAATTTCCAGAGAAGATCAACGTTTGGGCAGGTATTTATGGAAACGAAATTATCGGGCCATTCTTTCTGGAAGAAAATTTAACTGGGCAACTGTATCTGAACCTTTTGGAAAATGCGATATACCCTTCTATCGTCCAATCTTTGGAAAATCAGGTGGATGAAAATGGTGCTATGGAACTCAGTGAAAATAATTTGCATTTCCAGCAAGATGGAGCCCCTCCCCACTATGCTTTAGCAGTTCGAGAGTGGCTCAATGAACAGTTTCCAGGCACATGGATAGGCAGACGAGGTGCCATCGAATGGCCAGCACGGTCTCCAGACTTAACTCCTCTAGACATTTTTCTCTGGGGTTATTTAAAAAGTAAAGTATACAAAACGCCACCTGCAAATATTCAAGAACTTAAATGTAGAATTACACTAGAATGCAGAGGTATTACCAGACAAACTTTCGCCAACGTTCGCGAAGAATTTCAAAACAGACTTTATTATTGTCTCGCCAATAACGGCGCACATTTTGAGCATTTGATAAAAAAAATTATTTGAACACGATAAACTAATTAACACACATTTTTACTTCTAAGTCGCTTCTACGTCCATCGATTTAAAGTTTCTTAGTACTGTTGGATAGCAAATTTCATGCCGCTTACAATGATGTGTCACACTATGGGGGTTGCCATTTGACATATCAAAGTGAGGTTAACTGGAGGTTAGGAGGTGACCGATAAAATTTTATCAAATACGAAATTAAACTTCCCCTGTATATCTAAATCGACGTGTTTCTTTGTTTTTTGGTGAGTGTTTTTTTTTAAAAATATTTAGGGGGGTTCGTTTTGAAATGAAAGCACTGTATATATATATATATATATATATATATATATATATATATATATATATATATATATATATATATATATATATATATATATATATATATATATATATATTTTATTATAAAGATTGGGTTTTAAAGTAAAATATTTAACTTTTTTTAAATTTATTATACAAATAAAATAAAATATCTTTAGTTAAATAAAAAATGTAACGTAACATTATAAGATGATATTAAAAAAAAATATCGAAACCAGAGTAGGGGATGCAGTCTTTTTGAATTATTGAAAAAGGATTGGTGGCCTGGATTTAGTAATGAAACCCTTTTCTGTTTTGTCAAGCTTTCGAGAGTTTATTATTTTCTCCTTCCTCAGGACTAACTAAAAATAAAGTTTTTACAATTAGAAAACTAACCTAAAAACCTTAAAAAGATTGAACTCACCAAAGTGGGTTGCTATGTGGAAACAAGCAATATCCATGCGGATAATCAAGATTTATCTCCATATGTATGTTAAAAACTACATCTTTAAGGGAAAAATTCACTTAAAACTTAAAAGAGAACCGAAATGGGAACACGCGGAAAAGCGCGGTTAAAAGTTCTGACAGAAGTGACCGAATGTTTAAAACTATCTGAATGGATCACCGACATTCGTTACTAGAAAACTTCAATTAGAGAAGGATGCGAGATTAATGACATGTGAAAGAAAGAGACATATCTTGTTTATTTCTACAGCGCAGGATCTATATAGTAATCTAGGAACAACTGTTCCAAAGTACAGTACCTGACTTAGTAAATTTATTTATACTCTTTTTAATTTATTTTTAAGTAATTAGTATTAAAAGTATGCAAAGACATGTGGAAAACGGTGAAACACTAGCTTCTCCTGTCATTTTCTTTTATTAGTGGTTTGACTTTTTTTAGTCTAAAACTTATAATTTTAGAAGAAAATAGGTATGAAAATGACTTCAGAAAGGAAAAGGAGAGGAAACACCGTCTCCCAAACGTCAAGGAAAACAAATTATTAAGATTCTTAAAAAGAATTATTCGTCAGGAGCTGGACAGTCAATTAAGCTACGATATTTTTCTTGTTCTAACCGTAATAGATAACTGTAAACCGTACTGAGATCTGAGATGTCACTTTTTTATTAAGAACGTTGGATTCCAGATTTATATGGACCATTTCTAGGAATAGTCTTTTATGATATGAATTGACATTTTCTAAGATCTCAGCATGATCCCAGTCAATTTGGTAATCATCAACCAAGACATGCTCCGCTAAGGCACATGAATGAACTCCTCGCCTACAATCACTTTTGTGGGAAGTGATGCGGCCTTTTAAATTTCTAGATGTCTGTCCAACATATGACTTGTTACAATTTTTGCATGGTATTTTATATACAATGCCGAACCTTTCATCATCTGTTAGGGGAGATTTAGTTTTAGAATAAATTTGAGAAACAGTTTTGAGTTGTCTTTTCGCTATCTTTATATCTGATTGTTTGAAAATGTTGGTTAATTTATCTGTTAGTGTTTCAATATATGGTAAAGAAAAATACAGTTGTGTTTGTGAGTTATTTTCATTTAAATTGCTGTTATTAGTGTTGTTTGAGTTACTTATATAGTAATATAAGATATATATAGATTTAAACAAATCTTATTATTATTTTTTTTAAATCAAAAATCAAATAGAAATAACATATTTTAATGACCAAAAAAAAGTTTTGTATAGGAGCTAAAGAAAAGTATCATTTACAGTGGACATGGACATTTAATAATAGGTTTGTTTGGGAACAAAGATTAAAAATAATATTATAATTAATAGGCAAATAGTTAAAATAACACCATAATTAACCTATTAAGTTTTGACAAAGGCGACTAAAAACAAAAAAAAGTGGTAGAGTATCTTGTTTGCTGAAACAACTTTTCTTGTAAAACGTTCAATTAAGAAATTTGTCTATGTTTTTTTTATTATTTTAAAATAAGGACTAAATTTTGACCAAAAAAATAAAAACAATGTAGAAAGGTAATTTACTTAATTAATATTATAACAAAATTATGTTTTACTGACTGAATTTCAGTAAAAAATTAAATAATAAAAGAGTCCGTAAAACAATACAAATTAAAGAAATATAAAATAAAAACAGTTTGTTTCCAAAACCTATTGTTGCTAGAAATTACACTATGTAGAAAGAGTATTAGTCTGTGTTTTCATTGTGAACTTTATTTTCAAAAAGCATAAACATGGAACATGTTAAATTGACGAATGTAATACGTGTATGGTTTATTTTCATAGACTAATAAACCCAATTAAACAAAAACAAAAAAAAAACTTGAATGCATATTTTGTTTTATTATAAACATAGAATTAAAAAACATATAAAATATTTACAATAAAATGTAGGTTAATAGTGTATATACAAAACAAAAAAAAATGAAATTTCTAAAATAGTTAAAAGAGGTAAACTATAACGTATAAACAGACAAAAACTATACCACTAAAATTAAGACAAAATTATTAAAACAATACAAATAAATATATAACTTTACCACAATAAAGAAATTAATATGGGACCAGGTCGGATCGGTTAAAACAAACCGATATAGTTAGGGCTTTGACAAAGAATAAATAAGCTAGAACTTTCTCTAAAGCCAAAAAGTTTTAGTCGCTTAGCCTTTGCAAGATTATAATCCAAGGCCCAAAGAAAGAACTGTACCTTACCAACAAATCGCTTTTCACGCAAGACTGCAAAAAATGCAATAAGAGAATTAGATATAATGACGACTTATTCATTATATAAAATTTGTAATAAAATCTAAAACAATGACTTAATATTTCTTTCTAATTTTAAAATCATGGTCCATGTAAGCCTAAAATAGTTATTTGTGTATCCAGGTCGTAAAGTTGATCTTTTTTGGCCGAATCTAAAATTTGCTGCCGAGGCGGAGCAAGTTTTAGATAAGGCCAAAAAAGATGATTAGGCCTATTTACAAATTAAAATTATTTAAATAATATTTATTGTTTAAATAATTTTAATGTGGCACAACTGGAACATCATGTGATAAAAATTATAAACAGAACTTACTCCGATACAGGGTGTCCCAAAAGTAATGGTACACAGAGCAACAGCAGATACCTTAGGTCAAAATAATGCAATTTACGTAAACTTGCCTTCTCCAAAAGTTGATAATAAGAAAGATACAGAGTGTTAAACTTTTAATTTTGCTTTCGTTTTTTCTTAATAATTCTTTAACGAAATGACCTAGCGGTACAAAATTTGGAATCTGGGGGTTTTCTGAGGCGAGAAATTTAATTTCGTCCACGCTTTTAATGTTGCTACTAGAGGCGGCCTACCTCACTTGTTTTGGATGTCGTAACTTTTTTTAAGCTTAGAATATTGACCTGTTTATTAAAAAATAAGTTGCTATAAATCTATCTGCATCAAAAACATATACTTTATTTAAGTCTCTAGGAGCAGCTGTTCTCGAGATAAACGCACTTTAAAGGATCTCGCAATTTTTTTATGGAAAATGAATTTCGGCCAATTGTTTTCAAACTTTGCATAGTGATAGTTCTTAACACGCTGATCAAAGGTCTTCCTGGGCACAAAACCCGAAAACGCCTCCAACCCCCCCAAAATCACCCTCAAAGGTCACTGGGGATTTGGGACGTGTTAAGAACTGTCACTATGCAAAGTTTGAAAACAATTGGTCAAAATTCATTTTCCATAAAAAAATTGCGAGATCCTTTAAAGTGCGTTTATCTCGAGAACGGCTGCTTTTAGAGACTTAAATAAAGTATACATTTTTGATGCAGATGGATTAATAGTAACTTATTTTTTAATAAACAGGTCAACATTTTAAGCTTAAAAAAGTTACGACATCTAAAACAAGTGAGGTAGGCCGTAGCTGGCGCCCTCTAGTAGCAACATTAAAAGCGTGGACGAATTTAAATTTCTCGCCTCAGAAAACCCCCGGATCCCAAATTTTGTACCGCTAGGTTATTTGGTTAAAGAAATATTAAGAAAAAGCGAAAGCAAAATTAAAAGTAAAACACCCTGTATCTTTGTTATTATCAATATTCGGACAAGGCAAGTTACGTAAACAGCATTATTTCGACCTAAGGAATCTGCTGTTGCTCTGTGTCCCATTACTTTTGGGACACCCTGTATAAGTGGTAACAAATTTCTTTTATTTGTTATAAATTGTTATGTTAAAAGTATATTTATTACTTTTTAAAAATGCAATTCCACTTTGAGACATAAGATTATTAACAGTCATGTCATTTTATAGCTTTTTAGAAATAATTTTCTTTGATTCGGAATCTTTGAAATTTTTTTGAACAGGAAATCGCAAGCCTGAAGTACCATCTCCTTCTTCGAAATTTTTACCACCCTTCCCGCAAGAATTCTATTTGATATTTCTTTTTTTCCTGAAATGGAATCTAGCCTTTTGCTACTGAATTAGACTTCTAACCTCCGTGACTTTTAACATTACAATGTTTTAACCAAAAGAAAAGATAAACTTCTTTAAAAAGCGTGACCTGCATATTCATTGGCATTTGGCAACTGTAGATACCCTTGCAATTAGGGCTGGTATTTTTCCTAAAGTATGTATACTGACAACTTGTGACGAGCATTTTCCATTTCGATAATTAATAAAAAACGTTTGATGACGTAGATTGAGAGGTCGTAAATTTGAGTATTTTCGAATAAGTTCATCAGTTATTGTAAATATTCGTTCTTTACCAGTTTTAGTTTTAGGAAGTGTGATTATTAACAAGGTTCCTGTGTCTTGTATATTATTTATAGATGGTTGTCTTGCTTCGTCTCGCCCACAGGCACCAGCCAATCGAATTAACAAACACACCTACAAATAAACACAGTATACAGTATAATTTTTATTAAATAAACTACCTTTAAAATTATTTTAATGTATTACCTTCCACATTAAATAGTTCTCATCTGGCTCTTCTCTTTGAAACTTATTAACATCATTTTTTGTAAAAATTGCGAACTTTTTCGCCTGGTATCCTGTACAATTTTCAAAACTTTCCAATGTCAATGTTATTTTTAACCGTAATTGTAAATTTTAACATTGAGTAGCTAGACCATAATGTAGACGATTTTTTATCTTTGGCCTGTTCCGAAAAAATGCAAGAATTAACTCTCCTTTTAAATTTTTAGCCTTGTGTATATTGCACATTTCATAAAAAAATTATATTGTTTTAAATAGATCTGTCATGATTTTTCTGCAACGCACTCTATCCTAGCCATGCAGGACACCGTCGTAAAGAAAAAGAGACCTTAAAGTAAATGCGGCCAAAAAAGTTATACTTACGGACTCTAATAAATCCATTAAGCAGCAAGCAGTCGCCTAAAAAAGTCTTTTATATTGCCGCTGTCATTAAATTTTTGAAAATTTTAATAACAGCGGACACAAATTGTCTTTGGGATTTCCGTTTTGAGGAGCTCTAGGTCTATTAAAAAATATTTCTTAGAGAATATTTGTGAAAACCTTTTTGACTTGTTTTCTTATATAGAATGTGCCCTAAAAATATTGTACCTTAATTTTGGGAACTTTTATATAAGTGGCTCAACTTTTGGGGGCATTTATTTGACATGTATTTAGGTTTTACATATTTAGTTTTTTATTACCGTCTTTAACCTTTGTGGGTTTAATGTTTTTTTAATAATAAGCATACTTATCTCTATCCTGTAAATAAAGGCATTTCTTTGTGGTTTATTTTAATTATAGCAAAAAGTTTAACATAGCCTTTTACAAATTATTACTAATATTATTATTTTTTTATTTTTATTACAGACCATAATGGCTTTGGACCTAAGTACTAGGTACCGTAGGTGCCTGGTTTTTAGATGTTAAACTCATTTTATCCCTTAGTTACGCCGGCGTGCTTTTCACTTAAAACTCATGCTGCTTTTCCAGTTTGGAACACTCAATAGGCTTGTTTATTTAAATCCCCTATCGCTATTTTATCAAATCATATTAGACAAAGTTAGAAGTTGGGTTTTATTTTATGTAATTAGTTTTGGTTATAAAAAATATAAAAATCACTTATCCTGAGGAAGTATTTAGTATTTGTCCTTAAAATCGGATATCGGAAGTTCAGGGCTTTTTCAAATAAACCGAAAAGGTGTGCATAAGAGTCGCACTTCTTGTTGCTTTATTAGGAGCTGCTAAAGAAGGAATTAAAGGAATTATATTTGCTGATTTCTCTAAAAATATATTAACATAGGTACAAACAAGGTCCTGAAAATAAGATTTTTACTTGACAGTTGTAAAACTTTGACGTTTAAAAAAAGGTTTAAATTATGAAATTTTTTATGCTAATATGTAATACATAAATATTACGGTTAATTTAAACATCTTATAAGACCTATTTAAAAAAAATAATACACTTTTTCTGCAGCAATTCAAATTTAATTTCAAAGTAAAGTACCTACATTTGCGTTTTTAAAAACTGTTCCTTGGAAGGGAATAATAGATATAATTCTTGAAATTAAAAAGTGTCAAACCACATTTCTTTAGTTGATAAAAGCCGTAATAGGTTTCCTTCTATAAAAAAACATAAAGCTTAGTTTTCTTATTTTTAAAGGAAATTTTTTTGGGGCAATGGTAGCGTATTTTTTATACTTTATTATAATAATATTAGTGTACATACGTTACTGGTTTTCGTTATTACCCCTTAACATGGATTTATATCAGGTACCAACACACTTAATCAAAAATTTATATTAATATTTTTTACAATCACGGGATAAATATATTTTTTTAAACATCAGTTACATTTGTGACAAGTTAGTTATATTATTTAAAACATTAAAATCATCTGCCTCTAATATTAGGGGTAAATTTGCTTCTTGCGATTAATACGTTTTTTTAAAATCTAAACACACAAAAGATTTTTTAAAAGTACACTTATAAAAAAATCTAGGACAACTATGTGTTTTTTATTAACCGCATACATACATATTTTGCATAAGCTAGGAATCCTGAACTTTAAAAACGAAATGAAAGAGTAAATACAGGACTCTTCGTATTTCATGCTAACATCCATAACGATAAAGAAATACAATCTATACATACAACTTTTCTGGCAATAAATATTCGTTATACAGTAAAAAGTAGTAAAACTTTCTAAATAGGTTTTAACTTGTCATCCTGTTCCTTAAAATGTTCCAGCCTTTTATCTTTAATAATAAACGAGATCGAATATAAAAAAAAGTTAACGTACGCTAACGACTTATGCTTTTAACAGGATTATTATGTTATGGGGATTTGTAAAGTACAAAAAGACTGTCTTAGTCTACTAGACCCTGCACGCTATTGCTTTATAATCTACTTTTTAATAAAAAGTTAGATTTTATAACAAAAGAAAAATTTAAATATCCAATATATTCTTGAACTAAAAATTTAAAAAATGTAAACGTATAATATACTTGGCTTAGGTACATTGTTTATAAATTTGTTATCAATATAAATTAAACATAGAATACTAGATGTGTAATATTACTCATATGTTTAACAAAAAACATTTTGTATTATCATTTCATAAACACTTAAACAAAATTTTGTATTAATTTTACAAATAATACTATATTACAAATTCTAACTACATTTCAGTAGAATTACAATACATCTACCACTGCAACTTTGCAGATCTGCAAATATGGCCAACTTGCAAATGCAACTTTGCTGAAGGGGTGCCACCCTATTCCAAAAAGAATATGTAAATCTGCCATCTTTACTTTTAAAAAAATGTTTTACTATCGCTTGTTTACCTTAAAAGACAAAGTCACCCAAAAAAGGTTTATTTTGGTGTAGTTTGGTGCAGTGAATTATGATCTATTTTTTTCACTGGCATATACAAAAAAATAGTAATATTAACGTATAAAAAATGTCATAAAAAGTATGATAAAAAAACCTAATGTCAAGGTAAATTCGTGAATTTTCTAATGGTCTTTTAATATCAAATTAATTATACAGTTTATTTTTACTGCTTTAAGGGAGGGGATAAAGTTTGTTTGATCAAAAACAGGCCTATTTTCAAGAATTTTTTATAACATATTGTTATAATAAATTTATTTTAAAAATTAGTATATTATAATAACACATTTAAAGAATATTTAAACAAATTTGGTACAAAAATATAAGGAAATAAGGATTTTATTGCAGTTCTCCGCTGGTGCCTCGAAATTTGTTTCTGCGGTGACAGCGATTCCCCAGCACTGGATTATTTGAAATCAAAAAAACAAAATGTTTTTTTAGTTAATTAGTTTTTCTCTCAATTGACGCCGATTTTTTTTATTTATCAATTTTGGCATCATTTTGATGTTGAAATGTCGATTTTTTGACAATAAAATCGACCTCTTTGTTATTGTAAGATTAATATTCATTGAAAGGTTAAAAAAACTCGACGTCACCTGATAGTTATGTGTATGTAGAATATATATACACATTTTTAAAACGATCGGTTTTGTAGTTTTTTTGGAATTGTTTAATAATTACATGTTTGGGAAAATCGATTTAAAGTTTTGTACGCTCACGCAACTAAGTTGGAGCAACGGACATTAAAACTATCATAAATCCGTTAATTTTGCTCCGAGTGACCTTAAAATTTAATGCAATGTTCTTGAGATGTTATACATTTAAAATATTAAATGAAAAAAAAAAAGGTTTTAAACTACACCCTCCCTTAAGTAATGGAAAGAAACCGAAAAATCAAGGTCTAATGCCAATAATATACACGATATCCATATTTTCTTCTTTTCTTTTTAATAAGGAAAAAATTAAAATTTATCTGAGCCAATACTTTAACCTCTGTAAACTTTTTTGACAAAACACCTTTGTAGACTATTTCCAGCACCTCTTAAGCATCTGTAAATTTGCAATACGTAGAAAATTGTTTTTGTAATACGGGTTATTGAAGTTACATCTGCAACGAGCGACTTGCGTGTGAAAGATTACTTTGCAGACGAAAAGTAATTCCTAACAAACAAAACAGAAAAGCGTCCTAAAGTCCGATCTACTTTAATGGTGAAACCCGTTTTAAATGTCTTAAAACATGTATGTCCACTTAAATGTCAGGGTAAGTTAATACATTTTTTATTTTATTTTTTATACATACATATTTATTATTCACATTTCCTGGAAAACATCGACAAAAAAAATTGCAAAACAGATAAAACCAACAATTATCTTTGAATATATTAACATAACAACAGCTGGTGCAGACAAAAAAAAATTCTCCTCGATGGCATACTGGTTAGTAACTCTGCCTGTCACGTCTGCCGCAATGTCTAAAAGGTACCGTAAAGTGCAATATTTGCATGTTTAGGTACTTAAACATCGTTGATGAGTCTGAAGGATAAATAGTACTTAGGCTTTATAAGTCTTCATAGGCAATCCTAACAATAGAAAAAATACCTATAAATTCTTTTTTTTACATTCTTGTCTGTACATGTGAAATTTAACAGGTGTAGTGTTTACAGAATTTATTATTACCAAATAGTCACTGTTTTTTTTTTATCAGAAACACGGGTTTTAGCTTAACAGATTGGTTTATGTATCCATTATACCTGCAGAATTTAACCTTCCTTTTTTATTAATAAACCAGATCCCAATAGAGAAACCTGCAACAAAATATAAACAAGATAAATTATGTACATTTATAAGGTACACACAAATAATTGTGTGAGAAACGTAATTCTTTACGCCTCGGCACACACAAGTAGTTGCGGATACTCTCTGTTACCGGCTAAATTAAAACTGAAACCCAGGAGGTGCGAATTAAGGTTTAAATACTTTGTATATTGACAATTACCAAATGAGACACTACGAATTAAATAAAATATACAAAGGTTGCATTTAAAGCTTAGTACTACAAAAAATATTTAAAGAAAGTTACAAATTGTATTCAGGAAAATTGGCAAAAATTTGCCTTAAATCAGCAAGAAATTTAGCTGACTGTCTTTTAAAATCGAAATGTCTTACGGAGTCTATGAAACGCAAATTTATTTACGTTATGATACAATTGAAAATGTTTTTTATTACTATAAAGTTAGAAAAGTTAAAATACAATTTAGAAGTCATTTATCATTTTAAGGAAATCCGGTATGAATTCTTGACTAACTATCTTATCAATAAGGTTAAACATTACCTTTACTATCTGCTAATTTCCGGAAAAAATACCATTCACTAGTCACTTTCCTTTTATTTCACTGCTCGCCTTTTTATACAACACTCACTTGAAGGCTAGTCCTGTCTTTTCCTTTTATTCACTTCACTTTTGAACCTTATAACTTTATTTGGTTACAGAAAAAAAGAAGGCAGTACTACTTTACACTGCCATGAGAATAGAGTATTTTCATCGAGGAATTTAGAAGAATATTTCGGTAATTTGCCCGAAATACAAGAACCAACTTTTAGACCCTCTTTCTTTGAGACGAGAAGTCTTACTTAAGAATAGAACATTCCGATAATTTTTCCGAAATGCAAGAACAAACTTTCAGGCCCCTTTTCCTCGGAACGAGCGGTATTACTGAATTGAAATCTGTTGTGGTCTTGACCTCCGATAGCCGCCGTGTAGGGTTGCCGCGAGACACGAGATACGAGACGTCTCGTCTCGTCTCGTCTCGAAGCCATTTTGTCTTGTGTCGAGAGCATTTTATCTCGAGTTTCGAGACGAGACGAGACGAGATAAAATCCTTCGAGACAAGCTCGAGACGAGACGAGACGAGACATCTCGAAAAATTTTAATGACTTAAAACTTAAGTGAACTAACTGTAATAAATCTCCAACAATATATTTCTAGTTCTTAGGAATTATACAGGTTGTTTAAGATTTAGTGTGACAAACTTCGACAGCAGTTGGATCTTGCAAAAATAAGTTTTTATAAACATAGGTCATGAAATGCATGGTTTCAGAAATACAGGGTGTTAAAAAAAGAAGCTAAAATTAATTGCTTTAAAAAGTATATCACCCTGTGGTTTTATTATTTTTTAATTATTTTAAATATTTCACTCATGTACATATTTTTCCATAAGAGAAGTGGTATTATGAAAAAATTACAGCGGAAATTCCACGTCGTCTAGGCAACGTGGTTTTTCCACTTACTGTCAAATTGACAATACGAAATTTGTAAATAATAATGACGGTCTGTTAAATTAATATTTCATTTTAAGTTAATAAACTTTATCTACGATTTTGATTCCTGAAATATTCTCCCTAAATACCGCTCGTGCTTTAAAATTAACCAGATAGTTTTTTACTCATAAGTGTTTTCTTTAAAATTTCACTCGTCCCTCGGGCTTGTGAAATTATGATAAAACACGCTATCGTGAAAAATTATCGGTAATTTTTAAGCACTCGTGGTATTATCCCCGATAATACAACTATTTTGTCTCTTAATTTTTTTTTAAATTTTGCTTTGCTTTCAAGAAAAAAATTAAAACCGATTCTTTTTTCATACCCTTTTGAAAAGTAGGAGTTTTACTTTGTCTCTCGAAAAAACTCAAATAACGAAAAAGTTGTATTTTAAGTTGTTTTATCAAAATAATTGTTTAAAAAAATTATGTACAATTAAAGCTTCTTTTCAACTTTAGGACCTGCGTATTTCCAATTTCGAAACGATGCATATCCGAACTTATGTTTATAGAGACTTTTTTTGCAAGATCTAACTGCTGTTAAAGATTTTAAAACTATTGCTCAAACACACTGTATAATTATATGTTTTGTAATAGAGTTTATGATTTTTTTTCTATTTTGTGGACATTTTTATGTCACTTATATGTTCTATATTTTTATTTTAAATAAAAAAACAAATTATTAGGTTCATTATTTTATTTTTAGTTGCATATTATGGGTGTCCGTAAAGTCTGAAATCACCAATTTTTCGGGAACACTACACAATTTTAAGAAAAGCTCAATTACGTCAACTTTTCTTTACAAGGCGTGTTATAAAAAAATAAAAGCATTTATACAGGGTGTTCCATTTTTAAAAAGTATTAATTCAAATTCTTACTTCTTACAAGCTTCAAACACAAGAATGAACTAAGGAAAAATGTTAAAACATTTTAAAAAGGCAACCGCTCTATAGATCTTTAAATAGTAAAAAACATGCAAAAACTATTGCCGCATTCCGAATAAAACGGTGTGTCGGCAAAGTATACAGGCGGCGCGGCGGCACTTTTTGATGCCTATTCAGAGGGTTGTTCTTGAATGTTTTTCTGTTAGTTGAGGATTTACCGCTATTATGTTTTAAAAAGTTTTAATTAAAAGGAAAAACAATGCATCCTTCTTAAAATACATACCAGTTTGCAGCAGATTTTTCAATTAGTTTGTAGGTATATAGTGTACAGGGTGAGTCAACGATGGCGATAAGTAAGTAATTTAATGCCTTGAATATAAGATGTGTAGATAATGTGCTTATGTAGTATATGGTTAAATAGTATGTTAAATTTTAACGATATTTTGAATTAGACAGGGCACGTCCATAAAGTTTTAGGGTGCTACAAAAGTAATTTTTTAAAATTTAAAATAAAATACCTATACCTACTCATATTTTTACAGTTTTGAAATCTATTTATTTAATTCCAGAAATTCCTAAACCTACTTCATATTCTATACCCAGAAAGTTACTTAGATATAAGAATATTGCCATTTAGGATAGTTTGGGTATACTTAGTTATTATGGAAAAAGTTAAAAATTGGTAAAAAAACTGAGAATGAACATTTCTAGAATTAAATATTGGAATTAATAATGTAATGATAAAATATGTGTGTTCCATTTAAAAAATATGTCTTTTTATCACCACCTTGTGCACTGTGCAGACATAAAAATAAGTTTAAAAAATGTGTAACATGTACGTAAAAATAAAAATCGACAGGTCCAATCATTTTTATTAAACTTCTGATCTAATTTTTATTGAAATTATCCTATACATTACTAATGCACTGTATATTGAAATTAATTTAATTGAAATAAACCAAAACAACTCGAGACAAACGAGACAAAACGAGACGAGACGAGACAAATGATTGTCTCGTCTCGTCTCGAAATATATTATCTCGAAATTTCGAGACGAGACGAGACATGGCTTTATCTCGTGTTGTCTCGTCTCGCGGCAACTCTACCGCCGTGCGATGTGACTTGAGCTATTTCACTGGTTATCCATTCCGGTTTCCTATAGGGGGTGCGACCGACGTACCAATCCTAAGGCTTTATAGGTTGCTATGTCATCACGGTGTTACGTAGAAATGAAGGAGCGCGTCTGTGTCTTTTTTTCGCTATTTTAGATTGAAAGCGGAGTTCCGAGAATTAAATGTTGGAATGTGTGGAATTTATTAAAGCGCTGTTGTCACGTTTATGTAGAAAATTTATTGATTAAATTTAGATTTTATTTTATGTTATTCGGATTTAGAAAGAAAGTTTGCATACTTGTGGCTATAGAAAAATAGCTTTCAGGGTGCAGAATGTGTTTCTGCAACAATTATTTTAATCGCTTCTAAGATCAAATCTTAAATCCACAAAAATTTTCAGAAATTAATAAACCTTATGGGGTAAAACATTACAACCTAACTAGAATTACAAACTTCTTTGTGAATTCGTCATCAAATAGCGAATTAGACACTAAATAATACCTTTGGTTGTGCAACTAATTATGCGCCTAGTCATTTACTAACAAAGTGTTTGACTTTGAAGTTGCTAATTCATTCATCATATACTCGTATTTACAGTCTAACAGTTAGGCTAATCTAACTCTTTTAATTTAATGATTTACGAAATGTTTAGAGTAAATCATATTACAGTAATTAGCCTTTACAAAATAAATGGATAAAAGGAAGTAGGCATTTTTTATAATGTTTTTGGACGATATTTGGGGTGTCTCAAAATTAGTGGGCAATGTTTCTAGGTCTCGTCGTAGTTTTAAAAATATAAAAAAAATCATATACTTTAACAAGCCCGAAAAATGCCGCTTAAGATAGATAGAGCCCTCCGAAGAATGGACTCCAAAATCATGTTATAAGTGATATCTCTAAAACCTTTCAGAGCAGGCTAACTAAATTTTTTAAAGTATTCTACCTTTTAATGTTGCACGTAACTGATTTTCCAAATAACATTATTTTTTCGAGAGGGTTACATACAGAGTATGGGCCTGACCCATATTTTTTGTTTGTGGAGTTTTAGTAGGTAGCTGCCTATTGACCTTAACATCTAAGGTAAATTGTATGCGTTAAGGAATGCTTTTTAGATCTTTCAGAAAGCGATCTAGGTAAAATCTTCTAGGATCTAGGATCACGTAGCAAATCTCAGCCAGAGATTAAGAACACAAAAACAGCGTTAAGAAGAAGCAGATCATATTAGCTTTAATTCAACATCAGCAAGAAAGACCTGGCAGGAAACCACCCAGGCAGAACAGAGATATAATAAATCTAGGCAATGGGTCCAGGACGACAATCCGAGAAAAATGACAAACCCAGTCGAGCGTAACTTAGAAAACCAACCAGGTGGAACCAAGATATAATCTGTGCACGTGCCATACTATAAAAAAGCAGACAGAGAACCAGATCGCTTATTCCAAGTCCAGCAGCCGTCAAGGAAGCATCACTTGAAAATTCCAGCTGAGATGTTGGCAAAAGACTAAACACTTTTTTTAATAAAAAAAAAACGGATTTAAAACTTACGTAACACTGTATAAAAAACCATCTTTGAAAACTTAGCAACAGTGTCCCAAATTGGCGAAAAATTAAAAAGATTATTCCACAAAACAAGGATGTCCCAAATTTTCGGACTACCAAAAATGCACAAAGAGGTAGCACCGATAGATCTATAGTAATGCACTGTCTCAAAAAAAACATACTTTTTCTATGCCAACAAATACTATTGACAGATATACGGCGCCCCTAGACAACTTACTAAATAGCATTAATCCTTACATAGAGTTTACATTAGAAGTTGAGAATAACGAGCAGTTACCACTTCATGACCTTCTTATCAGTTGGGTACACAGTCCACCCAAAATCCACACATAGAAACAGATATTTAAATGCCAAATCTTACCATCATCGATGACAGCTACAGTCAGTCGCCAATACCCTAATCTCCTAGCTTATACGTCTAAGGAAACCCACAAACTGGCTGGAAGCATTTAAATAAATTACAACGGCTCTAAACGAAAATAACTTCAAGAAACACAATATCAGCAAGTAGGGCAGCCATCAAGGAAGCACCACTTAAAATCCCAGTTGTAATGTGACGAGCGGAATTTAAAAAAAAATGTTAACCTTAATTCTTTTTATGTTTAATTTTGGCCAATTTTTTATTTAAAAAAGATTATATGGGGATAAGTTTTAAATTTATTTGTAATAAAAATACGTGTATATTTACCATGCTAAGATAACTATTTTTATTTTTTTTGTTAAGTGAAAGGTTGAATTATCACTACAGAACACTTTTAAGACGGCTTACCCTTTTTGCCATGTTTAAACTAATTGTAATATTGACTAGGTAACTAAAAATATAATAGAATGCTAAAATTTTTTTTCAGTTATTCACTTATTTATTTTATCTACGTTTCATATTTAGGGGTTTTGTTGGCTCCAATCTCAAAAATGCGTAGGCCTCTAATTTTTTAAATCGTTCCTTTGACTTTGTTTTTGTTGGTTAATTTTTTTAAAAGTCAATTATTTTTTTAACCATTTGATTTATTAATTTTTTGTTTTAAGTAATAAGGATATTTTTTATAAGTAATAAAAAGTAAACACTTGTTAACATTTAGAGTTCCTTTCGTTTTGACTGTTTTAATTGTCTTACATGCACTAGACTTGGACCAAGGTTATAAAACATATTTTTCGTATCAATCAGCTAGGCCGTATCATAAAAACTACAAAACCGATTTTAAATAAATCTTTACTAATCTCTAAATTAAAGTTAATGTAAGCAAATAAAAAAAGAGTGGTCACAATCTGATAATTAGTTTCGAAAAATGCGTGGACAAACCTACATACCAACACACATACGTACATCTGTAAAAGTTTATACCTGGTTTGGGAGGCCTAATAGACTATTATATAGTATATATTACATACACTGTGGAAATATAACTAATTTTTAACTAATATAAATATGGTTAATCATTTTAGAGTAGATGGTTTGAAATACAATTCTTTTTAAATAGAACTGTTTTGCCAAATAATTTTACATTTATGGTAGAACGTAAAGAACCAGTAAATTAAACAAATTCCAAGAGCGACAAGAAGCACATTGTTTTAATCTAAACGTTATGAAATACTCGAAAACTATGTGGTTTACATATAACCCTCAATTAACTATGAACATTTGACTCTGAGTGCCAGACTGCCTTATATACAGAGTTTCAAAGTTAATAAAGTTTTAAACTTTATGTGGCTAAGTTTTGTAACAAAAAAGTGTGTTTAAAATGGTCTTTTTGACCCAATATAAAAAAATATATAATATAAAACTTTAAATGCTTGTTTCTAAAACAAAACAAAAATCTGTATGAATTTTTTTTTTCAAATGTAGTAAATCCGTCATTACTCGAATGTGTAGGCGACCACAAAATTTCCTTTTTTCCTCCGCAGAAGCTTTACTTTTTACTTTCCATCCGGCAGAGGAAAAAGTGGTATCATAGTAACATAGATACAAACAAACAACAAAAAAAACGGCAACAGCTCAATATTTATTAAACTAAAAACAAAACTAAAATTTTTATTTATTACTCAATTTAACATTAAATTTACTTACTTAATAGCTGCTTATCAATACGGAATTAAAACGCAATCAACCACTGACAGCTTTAGGTTACATTACTATAGCAACTATTCACCGACACCGGTCTAAGCCACCTTGCGAACCCACTTATCTTTAATAATCCTTGCAATTAAAAAAAGGTATTTTGCAATAATTTGTGGACGTTTGAAGAAAAAAACAGTAGAGTATCTTTTTGTGGCAAGCCTCAGTGCCAACAGATTTTTTTAATATAACTTTTAATGGAATCTTATCCCTAAGATAATATATAAGATGGTATTCCAATCCTGCAAGGCATGGTGGGAAATGTATTAAGTGGTCGCGCTGCCACGAGTGTGTCTTGCACACTAAAGTATTTTTATCCCAACTTCCGCAATAATAAAAATAAGAATAAAAACACTTTACTGTGCAAGACACACTCGTGGTGGCGCGACCATCTTACTTATCCCGAACTAACCAGATGATTTTTTAATTTCTTTAATAAACTGGGCATTTAAAGCTTCCCTTTTAAAACTTTATTTTAACTGCATAGTTTTAAAAATACCCCTCCTGTGCTCCTGCGTGCTTCTTGGAGATGTTAAATAACATAATTCTTTTTTGGAATTTAACCTCTTGAACTAGAAAAATGTGTTTATCCGCTTATCCGCTATTATTTCTTATCACGTCCATTGTAAACGCAGGGTTTCTGTAAAAGTTTTATAACTGGTTAAGCTCGGTCAATTTTTTGATACAAGAAATTTTCATATTCTTGCATACATCATAATCTAACCAATAGTTATATTTATGCTGACAATTTATTGAGAAAGCCTATAAAATATACCTTTATTATCTGGTTCCCGTAATATAGAATATACTGTCGAAAAAAAGCTATTTTGCTTGCGTTTTAAATAAAATACTTGTATGAGAAACATAATTCTTTACACCTCAGCACCACAAATAGTTGCCGATATACTCTGTTACCGGCTAAATTAAAACTGAAACCCAGTAGGTGCAAATTAAGGTTTGAATTCTATGTGTATTGATGACTACTAAATGAGACACTAAGAATTAAATAAATATACAAAATGTATTTACAATGCATTTACAATTTACTACATTAAAATTATTTCGATGTGTAAATTGGGCGTATAAACAATTTTTAAACATATTTTTTTCCGTTGACAAATAATTAAGTTGAAACTTGTTTACTTTAAAAACATAAAAGAAAGGAAACGGAGTTTAATTTACTTTTTTACTAGAATCGCCTTAATGAATTGTCAAGAGGTTGAAAGATATAAACATAACTTATTATCTGAAGACAATAGTATCTGTTTACAATTTATTAAAGCTTACTTTTACAAAAAGAGTTACAAATTTTACCCAAAAAAAATTGCAAACATTTGCTTTAAACCAGTAAGAAATTTAGTTGGCTTCTGAAATCGAAATTTCTTACGGAGTCTATAAAACGCAAATTTGTTTATGTTACCACACGATTGAAAATGTTTTTTATCATTATAAAGTTGGAATTTAATAGAATATTTCGGTAATCCGCCCGAAATACAAGAACAACTTTCAGACCATATTTTACAGACAAAACTCATAGTCTTACTGCATTGAAATATGTTTGCGACTTGTTTTCTGGCGGGCGATATCTCTAGACCCTATTGGATGCGCCGTCTCGCTACGTAATCACAGAGTTTACGGAAACATGTCGATGTATTAGCGTTGCCTAGCGATGGTCGCCCTTCTTTGTTTTGTACTTTTTAAATCGGTAAAGGAAAACACAAAGGAAAATTTAATGAATAAATTTAGATTTTAATTATCTTATAAAAATTATGTTGTTTGCGCACTTGTGGCTATAGAAAAATAGCTTCCATGTTGCAAGATGCAACAGTATTTTTTCTTTTAAGGCTTTATTAAAAATGTTTAAATTAAATATTTTATTGTAGTATAGTTAAAATAGATATGTTTAATTACAGAGGTAGGAGACGTCAGCTTCCATCCCCAAATGACTCAAGTAATTCAACGCCAACAGAAAAACCTAAAATTCATCGATGTAGAAAGTCTACTTCTGATCTCACGGACATGACAGATGATGCCAACAATACTACTACTACAGCATTAAGCAGATCTGGTTCAAGAAAAGGTCAGTATAAAGCTTAACCAGTTTTTGTTTACATCTTTTACCTTTTTCAATTAAAAAAATCTTATGCTTAATTTCATTTATATTGGTGAAGTTAACGTATTTGTACCAAAGAAAATAAGTATTGCAAAGCAATGGTATCACATTAGGTTGGGGTCTTGTAAAATAATTTAACTGGCCCACAAAAAAAGTACCCTGCGCGAAAGACAAGACTACCTGAACTTCATGTTTTCGGGATCACTAAATCCTAATCTGGCGCCAGAAAAGCAGAAAATTTGAAATTTTTCGTAAACATTATTGCTGATTTCTGAAAAAAAAAAACGCAAACTCACTTCTCTATTTTGGCACCAAATTAGGATTTAGAGACCTCAAAAACATGAAGTTCAGGTGTTCTCGTCTTTCGCGCGGGGTACTTTTGTCACAAGCCCACAAAAATCACGAAAAATCTCAAATTTTAAGCATTATTGTTGATTTCTGAAAAAAGGCGGACCAACTTTGCTATTCTAGCGCCAGATTAGGATTCAGCGACCCCGAAAATATGAAGTACAGGTGGTCTCGTCTTTAGCGCAAGGTATTTTTTAGTGGGCCTGTGACAGGCCCACAAAAATCACAAAAAATCTTAAATTTTAGTATTATTGCTGATTTTTGAAAAAACGCGAACCAACTTCGCTATTCTGACGCCAGATTAGGATTCAGCGACCCCAAAAACATAAAGTTCAGGTGGTCTGTCTTTCGCGCAGGGTACTTTTTTGTGGGCCTGTCACAGGTTCACAAAAATCACGAAAAATCTTAAATTCTTAGCATTATTGCTGATTTTTGAAAAAACGCCAACCAACTTCTCTATTTTGGCACCAGATTAGGATTCAGCGACCCCGAAAACATGGAGTTCAGGTGGTCTTGTCTTTCGGCAGGATACTTTTTTTGTGGGCCTCTTACAGGCCCACAAAAATCACAAAAAATCTCAAATTGTCAGCATTTTTGCTGACTTTCGAATCAACTTTGCTATTCTGGCGCCAGATTAGAATTCAGCGACCCCAAAGACATAAAGTTCAGGTGGTCTCGTCTTTCGCGCAGGGTACTTTTTTGTGGGCCTGTCACAGGTTCACAAAAATCACGAAAAATCTTAAATTCATAGCATTATTGCTGATTTTAAAAACGCCAACCAACTTCTTTATTCTGGCACCAGATTAGGATTCAGCGACCCCGAAAACATGGAGTTCAGGTGGTCTCGTCTTTCGGCAGGATAATTTTTTTGTGGGCCTCTTTCAGGCCCACAAAAATCACAAAAAATCTCAAACTGTCAGCATTATTGCTGACTTTCGAATTAACTTTGCTATTCTGGCGCCAGATTAGAATTCAGGGACCCCAAAAACATAAAATTCAGGTGGTCTCGTCTTTCGCGCAGGGTACGTACTAACACGAAAAATCTAAGGCCCACAAAAATCACAAAAAATTTAAAATTTTGCTAATTTCTCAAAAAACACGAACCAACTTCGCTATTCTGGCGCCGCATTAGGATTTAACGACCCCAAAAGCATAAAGTTGAGGTGGTCTCGTCTTTCGCGCAGGGTACTTTTTTGTGGGCCTGTGTTTTTAATGCATTCTTAGTGCAGTTTTATTGTTTTAGGCTCTAAGGGTAATTTGGCTTATCTGGCAAGTAGAAGAAGTTCACGAGGTTCCAGAGAGTCGGTATCATCCATTATGAGTAACATGAGTAATGCGTCAAATGAGGGTTTGGGACCTTTAAACTTTCAGCACCCCAAAAATAGGCAAAGGAGAACATCAAATTTTTTGGAGCTTCCAAGTAAGTTTAATTTTTTTTTGTTTGTAGTTTGCTTTGTGTATTTAAAAAATCATAATTTATAACTTGGAATAGATTCTGTAAATCAAAAACCATTTCTTTTTGGGAAAATAATTGGACCCGCCATAGTATATAATAAGATTATTTAAAAAAATTAAATTAATTTAAAAAAAATTAAATCAGAAGTATAAAATAATATTTTTATACAGGGTATCCCAAAAGTAATGAGACACAGAGCAACAGCAGATTTCTTAGGTCGAAATAATACAATAAAACGTTTAATTTTGGTTTCGTTTTTTCGTAATAATTTTTTAACCAAAATTGGGAATCTGGGGGTTTTTTAAAGCGAGAAATTCAAATTGGTCTATGTTTTTTATGCTGCTAGTGGAGGGCGCGAGCTACGGCCTACCCCACTTGTTTTAGACAGCATAACTTTTTTTTAAGATTTGTGTATTGACCTGTTTATTAAAAAATAAGTTACTATAATTTTTTCTGCATTTAAAATGTATACCTTATTTAAATTTCTAGGAGCAACTGTTCTTAAGATAAACGCACTTTAAAGAACCTCGCAGTTTTCTTATGGAAAATGGGTTTCGGCCAATCGATTTCAAACTTTGCCTAGTGATAGTTCACACTACTCTAATTAAAATTTACCCTTAAAGGTCACTGGGGGTGAGTTTGGTAGAATTAGGAGAGTTTTCGGGTTTTGTGCCGGTAGAGACTTTTTATCAGCGTGTTGAAAACTATAACTATGCAAGGTTTAAAAACAATTGGCCGAAACCCATTTTCCGTAGAAGTATTGTGGGATCCTTTAAAGTGCGTTTATCTCAAAAACAGTTGCTCCTAGATACTTAAATGAGGTATACATTTTTGGTGCAGAGGGAATTATAGTAACTTATTTTTTAATAAACATACTAAGCTTAAAAAAGTTATGCCAGCGAAAACAAGTGGGGTAGGTCATAGCTGGCGGCCTCTACTAGCAATATCATAAGCATAGACGAATTTGAACTTCTCGCCTCAAAGAACCCTGAATCTGATATTGCTTTGTGTCCCTTTACTTTTGGGACACCTTGTATATACACTAAATTAACCATCAAAAGCGAAATCAAAGTGGGTACGAAACAAATTAGGAGCCTGCATTTTTTTTTTTTGAGGTCGGTGCCTGTAAAGCCATCAAATATAAAACTTAGTCAAAATAAAAACGATATATTCGTTACAAAATAGTATGGTATTTTCTTTAAGTGCTGGCACCGACCTCAAAAAAATTGTAGGCTCCTAATTTGTTTCGTAGAGACTATCCGAACTCAGTTGGGACAAAAAAACTAAAAGCTGGGTTATAAGCGGCATTATAAAGAAGATGCCGCCTGAACCATGGGAGGCGCAGGAAATTTAAATATGTTTTACCATAATTTAAAGAATATAAAATATCAAAAATGTATGTATATCGATCATTGACAATATATAGGTTAGGTCACTTTCATATAAACCTTTGATGTTTTGGCTTCTAAGAAAACACGCGGCGTCTCCGCCGATCGCGAACGGACAAAATAGTTTCAGGGGATATTTGTGTAAACGATACCAATTTATTCAAGCGTTTCCTCTAATCGGTAATGTCGAGGAACGCGGAAAACGATATTTTATTATTTGAATGGATATTAGGCACGATAATATTAGTATAATGTTGATAATATTTGTTTATGGTTACCAATATCACTGTAAATAAATGTTAAATTTTTGGTCTTCATTACCTATTAAAATTATTTTTTTATTACAAATGAGCAAATAAATATTAATCTATCAATCTATTGTATTATGCAAAGAGAAATAGAAATGTAATTCGCACTTTAATTTTGTAAAATTTCCGGGGAAAAACTTCCGGACTACCCGTGTTCGTTGGGGGTATTCCATACTCCCCAAATCCCCCGGTGTGTGTGCGTGTGGGGGGAGGCGCCAAATATTAAGCCCCAGTAAGGGCGCGAGCATACCTGGATGCGACCCTGACCTAATGCATCATTAAAGGTTATTCTCACAAATAACACCAATAACATTGAATGACTCTTTGTTCTGCAGAACTTGGCACATGTATAAGTAATTTCA
>JAHBCN010010263.1:0-32398 GCA_019359885.1 Listronotus oregonensis | reverse complement strand
TGAAGTATATTATAGTGTGTCTACTTAAGTTACTCTACGTATCGAAAACTCTTGTATCATCAGTTTTTTGAAAAAAGTTTTTTTTTGAAAAATCGTTCTGTATGTACAGAGTGGGTAGAAAAGAAGTTTGTTTTTGATAGCATTCAAATTGTATAGATATTAAAAAGGGCCTTTTCTTTATACAGAACTTACAGGCTTTCTAAAAATATACAGAAAAACATTGGCTTAAAACATATACAGTGTATCAAAACAGTGTGGAGCAAAAGAAAACAATATACAGTGGATTTAAAAAATGCGGAGCAAAAGAATATTCATAATCGTTGGTAAGTTTTGGGTTTTGGGTTCGGGGGTTCGGTTCTAATTTGGCATACTTATCTTAGAGGGCGTTGTTATGACTACCTTTTTTACCCGGTAAGATAATTAAAAGGGTTAGTTTTTAACCCCAGGGCTTTAAATAATTTTGTACAATATTATCTTTTTAAATTAGCAAGAACGCAGACAGCTGCCGATAAACGTTCTCTCTTACACTACAGCTTGTCTATATCGCTACTCAGTCGTATCTATACATAATTTGTTAGATTACCTGGCATGTAGGAAGTCCCACCAAAATAATCTGTCTTTTTGAGACTTTTACGTTTTACTTATAAATAATACCCTCTTAAAATTTCAGTTGCCTCAAACACATTTTTTTTTTTTGCAAAATATTTTTGCACGCGTCTGGCAATGTTAAAACCCCGACCCAATTGTCTGGCTTATTATATATATTTTTTTATTCTTTAAGCATTAAACTACGACATATAAAAATTGCATATTGCCTTAAATACATTTTTGGAAAAAAATATAATAATTTTAAAAATTTAGGGGTTGATTTAGCCCCGCTACTCACCAGCCAGGTCTGCAGTTCCGTATTGGGGTATAATAGGAGAGGTATATGACAAGTTTTCAGCTTGCCTCAAATACCTACCTAAAAATTGGTGCCAGCTGTCGGGCTATTGTATAAGCATACATTTGTATAGAAGGGTCTTAGGTATCAAGCCGACATAACTTCCAGCGCTCCGAACACCTGCCCCTTCTAAAGGTATGTTTCCTTCCACGCGGCCGCCGCATACGGCTAACGCACTATGTTAGCCGGAAAGCACTCCTCCTCATGTTTTTAAATGTGCCTGGTTTCTTCCAAGCGGCCGTCGTATGCGTCCGCTATCAACGACTGCGATTGATGCGACTGGACTGCTGAAGAAGCAGTGTAGCCGCAGTCGTGTCTGCGACTGATATTTTGTTTGTGTTGTTTTGTGTGGAATGTCCGGTGTTTTTTTAATTGTTAAAAATTGAAACTTAATTTTTTAAATGAGGTCCTGGATTTTTTATTACGTATTTTAAGAGCTTTTAAGATCCCAAATCCAATGATGTTTCGCACTTATTAAAAAAAATCATTTTAATGTTTTCCCAAGATCCTGCCAAAAATATATTGTCTGACTCTCTCTACCATATGGTTTCTTATGAAAATTGCCATTATTATAAATTTTTCGAATAAGTGCAATAAATTATTGGTTTTGGGAACTTAATAGCTCCTAAAATACATAATAAAAAAATCCGGGGCCGTATTTAAAAAAAAACAGTTAATTATGGCAGCTCAAAGACGAAACGTCGGTGTATAAATCTAATAACACTATCTTGTAGAACAGAAAAAGTAGCAATAAAAATGTAAAAGTTGTTTTATTACATCCATTCAAATAAAGTCATAAAAAATATAAACGAAAACGCGAATAATCGGTTTTTTCCAAAAGTAAGTAAGACCTCGTATCTCTTCAAGTCTCCGAGATCCTAATGATAAGACTCGAACTTGGTACACCCTGTACAGATTTACCTTTATACAATGGGCTAATTTTTCCTCTGGAGTTATTGGATATTCAACTATGTTGTCTGGCTCGGACTATATATCGTCTTTTATTAAGTCAAGAATAAAACTAAACTCTGCTTTATTCAGTCTAAAATATTTTCTAAATTTTACTTCATCCCATTGCAGATGTCGATTTATTAATGTAGTATAACAACCCTCATCGCGTCTTTGCTGAAATATTGGATATATAGGGGTATTGCTATGTTTCAGGTTGGCTAATTGTAATAATATTTCGTCAGCCTCTTTTTCTTCTAACAATAAATATATTGCTAGATCATCCATCACGACTCTTACCAAGAATTATTCCCTTTACACTAATAATTTTGCTATCGCGAGTTTGAGCCGCGGTCCTAAGAAACCACCTGATTAAACGGCGGCCGCATGTGTTAGTCGGCCGCGTGGAAGGAACCACACCTTAACTGCTGTATCTTTATAATGACTTCGAATTTTGAAAAATCACTTTACTACCATATTCTACAGGGTGTCCGGAAAATACGATTACAACGTTTGATGACAGACTCCGGGCTTCAAAATAAATCTACTAAAGCGAACTTACCTATATCCAAAATTGCTCCAATTAGCCTGCAGAGGGCGTTAAAGATTTAAAAACATTTTGCTTTTTCCTAAATTTTTCAAAAGCGTGCAAGTCAATTTTAAAAATTTTTGCTGATGACTCTCGGGCTATAAAATGACGTTTGCTGTTGGCACAGTTATCCACTCTACTTAACCTTAAGTATTATTAACGTGGCGTCATATGTACCTATATCCTCTGATTTTTTATGTCATTGACTTACTGATAAATTAGATACCATTTTCTGGTAAAACAATGTATTTGGAAAATTTTTCATCTCTTGCAAAATTTTGCTAGGATAAGTGGTTATGCCAGAAAAAATCATTTTTAATTAGGTGCTCGGGCAAGATATTTTATTAAATTGTAATAAGATGTTATTACAAAATATTGTTTGCTGATGTTTTTATTATGTTTTTTGGTTGCTATGACATTTAATATTTCTGTTGACAAATTGATGTCAGAGTCATTAAGGCCACTTTTTTTAACTTCTAAAATCTTTTACTATTACGGTAAATATGGACAACTATACAAACTCCGAAAAAGTTGATATGCTTTTGGTGTACGGGTTTTGCCAAGGAAATGGACGTCAAAGTGTTAGAGTTTACATGGAGACATTTCCTGACCGTCGTATACCAAATCACCAAACATTTGCAAGTATTGAACGTCGTCTTCGGGAAACGGGCAGCTTTGAACAAAAATTTGGTAGAGGTCGTAATCGGACAACTCGAACTGTTGAAAATGAAAAGGAAATTTTGTTAAGAGTTGAAGAAGAACCAAGTCTCAGTACACCCCGGTTGGAAAGTGAGTTGGCGGTTCCTAAAACCATAAATGATAATTTAAAAGAACAATTGTTGCACCCGTACCATATCCAAACAGTTCAGGAACTTTTGCCCATTGATCCTCCCAGCGGCTCCTATTTTGTCAATTTATTCGGAACGAAAGAATTCATGATCTAAATTTTAGTAAGAAAATAATATTTACAGACCTTTACAAGATCAGGAGTTACCAACCTACACAATGAACATGTTTATGCCGATGAAAATCCTTATGCCATTAAAGTTACCCACCAGCAACATCAATTTAAAATAAATGTTTGGGCAGGTATTATCGACCGATACCTTATTGGTCCTGTAATATTACCAAACAAATTAAATGGAAATATTTTCCTCAATTTTTTGCAAAACACTTTGTCAATTCTTCTGGAAAATTTGCCCCTTATAATTCGGCAGGGACTGTGGTATATGCATGATGGAGCGCCACCTCATTTTTCCGTGGCTGTTCGACGATACCTTCATGACCAATACCATGGCCACCACGTTCTCCGGACCTAAAAATGTGTGATTTCTTTTTGTGGGGTACACGCGCGAAGAATTATGGCAACAACAAATTTTAAATGCAAGCAACCATCTTAATAATCCCGAGACATTAAATAAAGTTTAAGTTCATTTTTTAAGATGTGTAAATAAGTGTATTCAACAAAATGGTGGCCATTTTGCACATTTGCTTAATTAATGTTTTGTTTTAATCGTGTTTTTTTATTTATTACTAAAAATTTTTTCTGGCATCAAATCTTCCAAATACATTGTTTTATTAGAAAATAGTATTTAATTTATCAGTAAGTCAATGACATAAAAAATCCGAAGATATAGGTATATATGACGTCACGTTTATTATACTTTAGGTTAAGTAGAGTGGATAACTGTGCCAATAGCAAACGTCATTTTATAGTCCGAGACTCATTACAAAAAATTATTGAAATCAACTTGAACGTTTTTGAAAAATTTAGAAAAAACCAAAATTTTTTAAAATCTTTGACGTCCTCTGCAGGCTAATTGAAGCAAATTTGGATATAGGTAAGTTCGCTTTAATATATTTATTTTGACGCCCGGAGTCTGTCATCAAACGTTGTACACGTATTTTCCGGACACCCTGTAGACATATTAAGGAAACAATTTATGTAATAATTATTAAGGTATCAAGGGTATTATAAGGATAATAACGCTTGACGTCGATGATGTGTTTCCCGAGGGCCTTTGGCCAGAGGGATATACGTTGACCGAAAGCGTTTTTATCCTTAATACCCGTGGTGCCTTCAACGTTTAATGTCCGACTTAATATTCTTTATATGAAAAAATTTGAATGAATTTTGAATGTCTTAGTTTAAACCAAATCAAGTACTAGCATTTACCTGAAAAAATTGTCAAAACGTAATTGTGGTAACCATGGTTGTAAGTTATTTGTCAATAAGACAGCACATAAAAAATAATTTTGCGATTGAGGCATAAAAATGTCCGAAGTAGTGGAAAATACCCATCTCCTCCAAGATATTTTAGTGAAAGCTGCTAAAGCTGAGCATACGCTTGTGCCAGAAAAAACTAGGCGGATTTACGAGAAAGAATATTTCCATTTTAAGGCCTGGCTGACGGAACACTGCGTAGACCGTGTGGACGAAACCGTTTTGATGGCCTATTTTCAAGATTTGTCAGAGTCATATTCTCCAAATTCCTTTGGACAAAGTTTTAATGTTACGAAAGAATTAATATTTTCTAAGAAGTAAAGATTTTTTACCGGAAAGCCGATTTCTAATTTTTTGCATACAGGGTTTTTGGGTCATCTAAAATCAGTTTTTCCGCAACCACCGGTTTTTGAGTTATGAGGCCTCAAAGGGACTAACCTAAAATTTCCCCTTTTTGAAACTGATTACCAAAAGGGGAACATACAGGTTAGGCACTAATATATTAAACAAATACTAAAATTTACAATATTTATTGTCTTTTTAAGTAAAATTATCTCAAATGAATCCACTTTTCTGTACGTTGAAGATTTATGATTATAACTGGTTGCCTGTTCAAATTAAGTTGTCAAAATAAAAAAACTGAATTTATTTAGGGTGATTTTTCAAAAATTGCAATAAACCTTTGTAAATTTTAGTGTATTCTTATAAATAAGTACCAATTAGTATGTTCCTTTGATGGTAATCAGTTTCAAGAAGGGGGATTGGAAAATGCTTTTTTGGGTTGTCCACTTTACCAAAATAAAAAAAGGGTTTGTTAAAAATTCTTCACCCAAAAAAAAAAATTCAGAAATCCTATTCCATAAATAAAATTTTACATAAAGTTGATTTCTCTGCAACAGTTCCTAAAAACTTGGAAAATTATAAGCCCAAAAGTCAAGGTTCTGACTCGCGAACAAGTTATAACTTTTTTGAAAGAAGCGCCGACTGAAAAATACTTCAGAAAAGTTGCATTAGTGATAGGTGTTTTAGCTTGTAGAAGAGACGAGCTTGTGAACATGAATTTCCTAAGTGCTGTTTGGGTCAGTATATATTTATTGACTTTCCCAAAAAAGTAAAAATGGGCGGCAAGGGGTTTTTGGGTTATTGATGACAGTGAAATGTCAAAAAGAATTCGGGACTATATGTCTTTGCGACCTAAAGTGCACCTTTGAGGTTTTTGTGCTATCGTGATGAACGATGTACTGTGACATATGGTAAAAATACATTTGGAAATATATTTTAAGTTGCACATATTTAGGTTTACGATGCTAAGGCGAAACGGTCATTGTTTAAAACGTACAGCGGCAACACATTCGATGCGGGAGGTGTCGAGAGCTTAATGAGGTTAAGGCTGAAGAGTGGTAGGACGAGGTACGTGGATGATAGTGAAAGCTCCAAATTGACTAATGCTTCCCTTGTATTTGGGGAAAAAGTATTACTTCAAGTAACACAGCAACTGCGGTGGGGTATGGAAATGTGGAATTTTCCGGTCAGTTTGAAGATTGTACGTTTTACTTTAAAAATAATAGTTCTTTGTAAGTATGTTTGTATTTTCGTAATAAATGCTTAAATAAAGATAGTTTATTGTTTTTTTATTGGTAAATTTGTAGGCCCCAGGGCGTTATTTTTTTAAATAACGCCCTAGGGTAATATTTTGTATTTAACTGACTTTGACATAATATTATTATTTGTCAAATAATATACCAGTCGGACATTAAAAAAATAAAAACCGATTATTTGAACCTGTCAAAAGAGAGATTTCCCTTAAAATATTGGTGTAAATTTTTTTTAAATAAATTAAAATATAGTTTAATATTACAAAAAGCAAATAAAGAGCCTTGAGAATACATTTAAGTTTTTTTTGTGTGGTATGGAAAACTAAATAAAAATACACAAAACACGTAAATTGTCGCATAATAAAACCTACAAAGAAAACATTAATTTTAAAATCACCATTTTTATAGTTGTTAAAATATAATCACAACTAGTTTTGTGGAAAAAGCTAGATTAATGTCGTAAGGATTATGTAATTTTTGCGAAGTAATTCGTAATGTTGATCTATGCGCGTTTTGATGATCTTGCCCTAGTTTACCTTCTTTAGATAGAAAAACCCCATTAAGGATAATGTAATGCTATGTTGGTACCGATTGCGCGATTGTTCTTTGACAGTGTGTATTGAACTTAGTCTGAAATAGTTAAAGGTGCAAAAAATCGTGGTGATTCGGGTAGTTTAGGCAGACTCAAAACTTATATCTTGTAGTCTTGTGTATAAAAAGTCTTTTATAGAATATATAAAAAATCATTAAAAATATTTTTTGAAATTTTTAGATAAATAATTACCCTAAAAAATACTTAAAAGTACAGGGTAAGTTTTAAGTCATGATATTTTGGTGACGTAGTAAGGGGCCATTCATCAATTATGTAAGGGTCCCTTCTTCTTCTTCCTGGGAGCCGTCTTTTACTACCGGAGGCAGCGCAGCCTCTAATCTCCCATTGTCTTTTATACCAATCCTCCCATTAGTCTTGTTCCTTTTACAAGTCTGTATAACCCCGAGACTGGTTGGTTGATATATTCCTGTGGGCTCATTTTCGGTTTCCCAAATGGTAGGCTGTTTCTTTCCCCTCGTCGCACATTTTGCAACTTGGGTCCCCATTGTATGAGCCTATTTTGTGTAAGTGTCTTCTTAGGTTATCGTGTCCTGTTAGCAATTCTACTATTATGCGAAATCTTTTCCTACTTTGTCTTAGTTATTCTTTCTTCGTTCTTTTGGATGGGCCCCTTATGAAGCTTTTTCTATGTCTTACTCTACTCAGGTTTTCCCAGTATTCCTTGTGTTTGTTTCGGATCCACTCCCTGGTTTGCCCTCGTGCTGTGGTTTTGGTCACTCCAAGGGGTCCCTAGGGAGAAAAGCGGGTAAAACCCATTTTTACGTAATACTTAACAAGTCGAAATTTATTCCTTATTCAATATCTAGTTCTATTTCGAAAGCTGAAGGGTTATAGAATAGTTTTTTATTCTATAACGGCACTTCGATTTATATCTTATTTTACAAATGTTTTTTAGTTTCTTTAAGACTAATTTAGAACTAGTGGATTAATATTTTAAAAGTGTTATTTCTTTATAGATTGCTTAACTGATTTTTTAACTTATTTAGGTTTGCCTTCTTTAGGATTATTAAAATTATAAAAATTTACTTTTAAGGGGGAGGGTAATGCTTTTAAACTTTTGTTTGCATTTTTGTTTATTCGATTTTTTGATTGAAGAACCTTTTAAAAATATTATGTAAACATTTTAGAGGGATTGGGGCGGTAAGTAAGGTTAGCCGATAAAACTCGCTTATGAACGTTTCACACAAATTTTTTAGTGTTCAAACCTTTAAAGTGTTTTTCCTACAACTCACGTTTTCAATCGGTGCCCCTCATAACTTTAAAACTACTGCACCGATACTTTTAATATTTTAAATTCTATTTCTGTACAACAAAGCTACGCCGGAGAGTTTTTTTTTCAAATTTGCTAATATTTTTTATTTTACAGTAAAAAATTAACTGTTTTTTTTCCCAAAAATCACATTTTTCACCTCAAAGTATTCCCAACAAGTGAAAAATTGAAATTTAAAAAAAAAACCCTTTCAGCGTTACCTGGGAAAAGAGATTATCTAACGAAAAAACTTTGGTTTTTGATTTCAAATAATCCAGCACTAACTAGGGGCAACGCATTTCTACTTTTTCGAGACGCTTCCAAATAATTGCTGCCATTCCCGTATTTTCAATATTTCTTTATGAAAATTTTACTTAATATTCTTCAAATTTTGTACTTTAATGCAGTTTTAATAAATGTAAACCTGCCTTTTTTGCACCGATTAACGTTACCCCCTCCCTCTTACTTTAATAATAATATCTTGAAGACTAGATAGTTGTCTAATAATAACCTGCATATCTGCTAAAGAATTAAAATTTTAGATTTACTTTAAACTGTGAGTTTTAGTGTAACAGATCCTTTTCTAACAACGTTTTATTATTTAGAAAAACGAGATTCAATCTTACGTAATAAGAGGGACGGAGGGTTAGAGAAATCTTATGTACCCCTACATGGGAAGGGGAGGGAGGGTCAAAAATAGTCAAAATCACCCTTACATAAGTAATGAATGGTCCCTAGCTACAGCGGAGAGGGAGGTATATTTTACGTTGTTTTGTTATTTTTTTTCTTCACTTCCTTTTGAGAGGTGGGTGTGACTTTGAAATTTTAAATGAAATGATGTGTTTTTTTTGTTTAATACGAATCTATGTAAATAAACTAGGCCTCTGCTCTGCTCTATTGGTTACGGAATTTTCAAAATAGTTTAATTGCATTTAAAAATAAATCGAGAATTTCAACTCCAGTAAGATACATTTTTATGGAAAACAAGTCAAAATTCTCAACTGACTTAAAAAGACATTACGAATTTTTATAGAAACGCGTCTTGATCAAGTAAAAAATCTGACTTTATTATCTATATGACTATTTGATTTCTAATAAAAGAAGGTGGGTAAAGATCGGCCCTTTTTCGCACATCATATTCATGAAAAGTCAAAGTTTTAATTTAGGCCATTTTATTATATTTATTATAAGTCAAGTAACTATTTACATATACAATAAATGGGTAAAAAAAATCTGAATAGCAGGTATCAAAAAAACCCTTTAACCTTTCCATTTTTATTGAACTTTTTGATTTTGCACGTTTTTGACCTTTTTTAAATTATATGATGCACTTTCGTAGTAGTATCAATCTTTGACTTTGTGCATCAAAATAATTTTTTTATCTTTAATTTTACACTTAACAAGCTTATAAACTAGCATTTATTTATTTTGGTGAGTTGAGTGCATCATGAAATTAAAGAAAAAAAGATCAAAAGACCTGTAAAATGGCAAAAATTTAATAAAAATGGCAAGTTTAACGGGTTTTTTTGGTACTTGCAATTTTGATTTTTCAACCAATTTATTGTAGATGCAAACACATACAGGTGTGGAAAGATCAAAGCCGGACATTTACGTTTCGTAAGTAAAACAAAGAAAACAAATTAATCACCAAAACAGAGAGAGAACGAATCTAATCTAAGACATACGTGCCGCTCGCGCGATCTGATGCCCCTACACAACGTTTGAGCGTTTCGCGGATATTTGATTTATTTTTACGCCGGCCTTTGATGTGTAAGTATCGAGAAAACTGGTATTTATTGCTAACAATTTAGATCAACTGCGACAAAAAATGAACAAAGTTCTTTTAAGCGTAACCCCTGAAATTTTTGCAAACTCGCGAACCGCATTTTACAACAGATTAGGTTATTATCATGCACAAAATGGGGGCCTTTTTGAGCATCTCTTGTAGAATTTTGTGTTTTTGTTCATAAAAGTAGAATTTAACTGTTTATAAAATCTAAGTTTAGTTTTGAGAATTATTTTTAATTTATTTACTTAGAAATGGTCGTTTCGTTCTATTATTTTAATGCGAATTAATGTTATTTTACGGAAATACCAGTTTTCTTTACGCCCAACTGCCATTAATAACCTCATTTACCCGTATTTCGACTATTTGATGCATTTACAATAAATTTATCAAATAGTCAAAAATATTAGGAAATCCGTATTTTGACAAAAAAAAATTTAACGAAGAGCGACATACTCAACTAACGGCTCATTAGTTACTGCAGAAGTGGGGCCGGCCGCCGGTCAGCCAGCGATTTTACCAGTCAAAATTAAAAAATCCTTCAAATTTAGGACGTCGAAAAAAAAACCCAAATCAAAAATTAATTTGTTTTTGTAGGTCATGTTTTTATTCCTGGATTTTAATACATTTTTTTGACTAAGGCATATCTCCAAAATAGCCCAAAATAAGCCGTTTAAAAAAAATCCACAGAAGTAATTTTTATTGCAAATTGTCCAGAAAAATTTTTAATTTTCAAATGAAAGAAGTGAAAAAAACTAAAGAGCAGTAACGACGAGGTTAAAAATGTAATATTTCCTAGCGGCTTCGCCGCCGCTCACTAATAGAACATGTTTTTTACATTTTGGGCTAGGAATAATTGGATTTTTGTATTTTTATCTGATTTTGAGATTTTGGCGGTTTGACTCGAGTTGTATCAGATCTAAAATCCCCGGTTATTACCCACAAAAATATTTTCCCCTCTAAGAAATCCCCAGGAAATAATATAATCTGGCAACCCTGGCAATCTTCGCTGACCAAGGCGCGATGTAACCACGTTACGACAGGAGCTCCGATATACTGCGATAGTCTGTCTTTGTTCGCTTACGCAGTTAAAGGGGTTTTCCGATTCTGTTTGATACATTAGGCTTTATTCCTATGTTCGGCTTTGCTTTTTTCACACCTGTATACTTGGACTTATTATAAATATAATAAAACGGGCGGTCTCCATTTTAGTCCATTCTGTTTAAATGTTTAATTAAAGTGTGGTTCAAATAAAAATATTTTTATATCTTTTGAATATTACTTTTTTATGTTTCAATGGTTTTTGGGCTGTTAGGCCGGCGTCGATTGTCTGGTTGATTTGACGTTTCGCCATAGATAACCTTCAGTGCGTTTCGCCAACACGAGCGGTTGGCAGCTTCCTGGTTAACAGTATGCAAAATCCTGGGCTTTGCGTGGTCATAGCTCGTATTTATACGTGAGGGAGGCAGTGGGCGGGGCTTCGGTTACTTTCGGTTTCAATCGATTTTTAAAGGGTGCAATTTTAGCATTCTTAATTATGGGGATCTAAGTTTTGTTGATCTTCACTGCTTCCTCTTTTTTATTAAAGTTATTGCTATGCTTTTCTATCTCTATGGCTTCTCTGTGGAGTCTGGAGTGGTAGCGAGTATTTGGGTCTCCTCAAACTTTATTTGATAGTCCGTTGTAAGGGTATGTTCTGCTACGGCGCATTTGTCTGTCTGCCCCAGACGACAGTTGGCTTTATGCTCTATAATTCTGGTGTTGATCGAGCGTTTTGTAGTTCCTATAAGCAAGAGGAAGTAGTGAAGATCAATAAAACATGGATCCTCATAATTAAAAATGCAAGAATTGCACCCTTTACGAACAAAACTGACCGGAACTGATTGGAACCGAAAGTAACCGAAGCCCCGCCCACTGCCTCCCCAACGTATAAATACGAGATACGACCACGCAAAGCCCAGTAGTTCGCATACTGTCAACCAGGAAACGTCAACCAGACAATCGACGCCGGCCTAACAGCCCAAAAACCATTGAAACTTTTGACTGCTTAGCACGATTTCTAACAGACATCACAGTAATTCTCTGACAGATTGAAAAACTAAAACAATGGCAGCATCGTTAAGCCGTGTTTTTTTGACATAGCGGTATGATACTTAACAATCTCACAAACACTATGTTAAAAAAAAAACCTTTACCTAGTAGAGAGTATTCTGATGAAAACTTTATTGCCCAAAATATTTTATTTAAGACATTGACTCGTTATTATTTTGGAAACTATAATGTACTGTAGGTGTGATAATTGGTTTCTAAAAGAAAGAAAATGTGATTAATGTTTTTTTATACACTTTGGCGTAAGATTTAATTAAAACACACTTTATATTTTATCCCTTAAAGGGGATATGTTTACTCTTATGCCAAATGTTTGTATATTTATGCTTCTTGCATAAAAAATTTAATTTTTGATATTTTAAATTGTATTCATTTTCTAAATAGAACGTTTTATTAAGAATGCCTGTTTGTCTATCCTGTACACAAAATTAATTTTCTTTATTGTGAATCGTATTTGCCAAACTTGCCTGTTTAGAACCTTTTATTGAAATTTTCTCGTACATTCCACTTTTTAATTAATTTGTCCCCTTTTTCCGCATCCTCGCTAACTTCGACTTTTGACAAATAGAAAACTCGATAACTTAAAATTTTCAACCTTGAGCTTTAGCTTATCGAAGTCTTCTGTATTATTATAGTATTTTATTCGAGGAAGCCTTAATCTCCATTTTATATTATAATTTATAAATTCTAGATTAACAATGGGACAAACCATAGCTCTCCAAACAATACTGAAAGAAAGAAATTCCATGCTCACAGAACTTTTGCTAGTAGTCGTGTCCAGTACTATTTTAATATGGTACCTTCAGTTTTTATGGAAAAGAAGAAAGCTGTATCAAACTTCCAGTAAAATACCTGGACCTTTAGCATTCCCATTTATTGGATCTGCATTACATTTTATTGGAAAACCTTCTGGTAAATAACACAGGCCTACAAAAAAAGTGGTGTGAGCAAAAAATGAAAAAAGGCGTAATTTCGATATTAACGTTTTTTTTATATTTAAAACATCAATATCTTAAAAGCTATAAAAGATACACGAAACTTTATGTGACATAAACTATGTATTTGTACAAGACCTTTAATTTAAATTATATAAATGTTTTGTCTTAACGCAATATTTATCGAGTTATAATAAAAAAAATAATTTTAAGAATTTTTTTTAAGGGTATACCTCTAGAAAAAAATTGAAAATAATATTTTTTTATGTGTGGATTTTTTCTGCAAATTTTGGGAATTAAATATATAAAATAAATGATTAATTATGAAAAAAAAAAAAAACTCAGAAATCACATTACTAATTTTTTTTCTTTTTTTGGACTCAATTTTTTTGAATAAATTACATTTTTATTTATATCTCCTTTATTATTTTTTTATCAAAAATGTTTATATAACTTTTTATATCGACAATTTAAAAAGCTCTTCTTTTTGTTTTATAATTTTTTTTATCTGTTATAGTTTATATAGTCGTAGTCTAAACATTCCTTGGTAGCAGTTTTTACCGATAAATGAACTGTGTCGGTTTTTCGGGTTTTTCTCGATTTTTTGCTGTTAAACCCCCAATTTTGAATGTTTAGCGGAAAACATACGTCAGAAAATCTTAATTCGACATCCAGCACACACCACTTTTTTTGTGGACCTGTGTAATAGTATGTTTCCTGGGAATATTAAGGTACTACTCCACTATAGAAGGCTAAAAAACACAAGTTTTTAAAAAATATATTCTTAGCTGTTTAAATAAATAAACACATATTTTTTAAAAATTATTGTCTTATGTTTTAAAAATACAATTTTTTTTAATTTTCATTTTTTTTTAATACCCTCGGAGCGTCAAAATGGAGCCGCTGAAACAGAAAATCTTCGGCTCGGCAAATCTAAAATAAACAAAACCAAATGGTTTCTTAAAAAGAATGGTCTCTTACAAGCCAGTTTACCACATTTAATCAAAAATCTAAAAAAATGGCGGACGTTGGAAAAAAAAATAAAAATCAGCCGATTTACCCACTATTTTGGCCCCATAAAAAATCGTTTTTTTTTTTGTCAAATTTTGGTAAATTGGCTTAAAAAATATCCTAATAAACACAACGCGACAAGGTTTTTTAAAATCGGTTCAGTAGTTCCGAAGATTAACTGTCCGCAGTTAAAAAAAAGTCATTTCGAGAAAAACGCGTTTAAAGTTGACTAGCAGCTGCGTGGGCATCTGCTAGTCAGCTAAGAGGATGCGCACACTTTTACTTATTTTACAGTGTATAAAAATTAAATTTTTTAAAAAATTTTTTAGAAGATGATTTTTTTAAGAATGTGAAAAATGCAAAAAAACGATTTTTTAAAAATTCTAAAGTGGACTACTACCTTAATTAAAAAAAATAGATTATTTGGCTTTTCTCTAGAGAATTGCATTTACTTAGGACTTAAGAAGAGTTAATAGACCAACTAAAACCATTTAAATCTTTACAAAATTAAATTTTTTAGAACTGTACAGATACAGTACATTTCACAATAATGTGTTGATTACTTGTTTTACCTTCTACTGTTAGTTGTAAAACTCATCTAAGTTTATGTGTCCGCATGTAGGTACGGGCTTAAAATTTCCTTTATTTATTATTGTACCTACTTTTTGGTATATTATGTAGATTAAAGGCAAATTGCAGGTGTTCCATATTTTTGGCAGAAGCTTTTTGTTTAATTTCATTAGTCTTTTGGAGTTTGTCAAGGTATTTTCGTATGTGTTATTGAGCATCCAAAATAGCTAACCTTAACTATTAATATTAGTAGGTAATTAGGACCTGTACCCTTTTAAAAGGTAAGATGCCTACACAATAGATATTTGTCAGGCAACTTATTATGGCTGGGTTTACCACTAAGGGTTGTCATTTAAATTTTATTGCGGTCAAAAAATCAACGAATTATTGTGAAATATACCCTACGAAGTTGTCTACTACTAGTTTTTTAGGTAAAATTAAATCCCAATAATATATCATCAGTCCATCAAAGAAAAAACGACAGTATGCCCTTTTAAATAGTGAATATTGACTGATGATTTTTTGATAGGTTTTACAGAATGATTGCAGTTTATTGAATAAATAAACACAGAAAGTACAAAAACAGCCGTCTTGAAATAATTTATGCTTAGTATCTTATTTAAACCAAACGAAATTGAATGAAATAAAATACGTGTAGGCAGTGGCGTAACCACGTAAGCAAGGGCTCTGGGGTAAATAGAATAGTACTGGTTAAAATATAAATTCTTTAAAGGTGCAGAGCTACTTAGTTTTAAGCTCTTTATCATGAGCAGCACTGCAGTGTAATACAGTAGATAATATTTATTTAAATAAAAGTAACATAATTTATAGCAAAGAATAAAAAAAACCTACTTTGCAACCGGGAAACCGTAAATGTCTATATTATGTAGAACTTAAAGTAAACCCTAACGTAATCTGGAAATATTTGCACATAGTTTGCCCAAATAAATAAAAAAATAAATGAATTACAATGATTATGGTTATGATTATGAATATAATTGATTTAAAATAAAGTAATTACTTGGAATAAAACTTAATCTGCGAAATTTAGAGTGCAATGAGTTACAGACTAGATACAAAAAAATCGAAAGCGAAACTCTGCTTTGAGAAGTTTTGTAGGGAAGTAGAATTGTATTTTATTTTGGAATTCATACTAAAGCATATTTAAGATATGTACTGTGATACTTATAATTAATAGTGTGCTTATTAAAATAATGTTCTGTTGTGAAACCCAATTATTTTCTAGTTATTATTTAAATGTTTTCAGAATTTCAGTTATGTTTTACTTTTTATTTTGTAGCGACTGTAAAGGAAGAATATGTAAACTTCTTATCATGATTTATGGTGCATGATTATTCGTTAGGGGCACTCCCTACTAACTTCAAGTTGACATACTTACTACATACTTAAGAGATTTCGTCTTAACGAGCTAAAAAGTCGAAAATTCTTCATGTGATGACAATATTTATTTAACTTTTTCAAAGATCGCTTAAGGAACCGAGGAGCCCCCATGAGCTTGGGGTCTCCAGTGCACTGCACCACTACGCCACTGCTACGATTAGTTCCTTTTTTCTTCGATAGGCTGACATTCTATACTGGCTACTCATTATAAGATACAGGGTGTTAGAGTTACATGACAAATCTGGAGGCTGTTTTTCCTTATTATCCTTATATCCAGGGAGTTAAAATATTGGAAAAATATGTTTTTTCTAAATAAGTTGAAAACGCAAAATATGACGTTAAAGTTTGATGACAGTTTTTGATCCTTTTACAAAGAAATATTTTAAGCTAAAAACTGCATAGGAATAATACTCGATGTTTAATTTTTGACAAAAATTAAAAAATTGTAGTTTCACTTTTTCTTAATCAACTAGCATTTTGTGAATTTGAATTAAAATCTAACAGAAACTCTTTCGTTTTTTTGGTTTTATTTTATGGTATAGAATCACTATTTTATAAATATTGTTACATACACAAAATTAACCCTTTTCGGATTTTTGTAATTTTTAGATACTTTTGATGAAATCAATCGTTTGTTTAACCATTATCCCAGTGTTTTCAAAGTGTGGTTCGGTACTAGATTATTTTATGCCGTATCGGAACCAAAATATTTTGAAATATTGTTAACGAGTCAACATGCATTAAGAAAGGAGTATTTATACCGCATGGCAGAACCGGTTACTGGATTTGGACTTTTTACTGCACCAGGTATTTAATAATAAGAAATAAAGTATTTTTTGTGCTTACTATACAAAATTTTTGAGGTCATAACATGTACGCAATCTTTGATTAATCACGGAGAATCTGGAGGGCCTAACGTTGATGTTAAATAGAAAAAATGTTTTTTATATAAACCAATGTGAAAGGGTTCGTCTCCCATATCTTTTAAAATATCGGGGTAACTCTAAAATAATTGCCCCAAAAGAATGAAACATTTATATATTTGCATAAACTTCAATTTTTACTAAATGAAACACTGTATATTAGTCGCAAAACAATAAAAGTCTTAATATTTCTTTGATTTGTAAAATGAGTTTATCTTTTAACATTAGATTTATGCTCGTAAGGCCTCTTAAAAGACGTAAATGACCACGTGGTTTTTACCATCTATGACTATTTAATCATAAGATTTATGAAAAAGCTTAAAAAATAAAGAAAAGGATTGTAGCACAAATGAAAAGTAGTTGTGGATATCCTTGTTTTCAAAATAATTATTATACTTTCTCTATTAGATTAGCACTAACTACTTTAAATAATTTTGAAAATCTAAAATATCAATCTCAATTAAACAGATTATAAAATTTATTCAACATTAAAATTTTACAAATTTTATCCTTATAAATTTATGTCCTCCAGAATTTTCTAATATATATATATATATATATATATATATATATATATTTTTATTATATATTATTATTATATATATATATATATATATATATATATATATATATATATATATATATATATATATATATATATATATATATATATATATATATATATATATATATATATATATATAAATGAAAAAAGATCTTTCGTTGCAGCGCATATTATACAGGTGTTCCATTTAAAAAAGTTGAAGTTGCCTAAATTTTTCCATTTTTTTGTTGCCTTTTTTTTACTGATAATTTCAAAAGATAATATGGAAAAAACCTACAATTTTTATAAAAAAACATTTGTATTTCAATTAAGAATATAAAAAATTGACTGTTTGGAAAATAACAATTCCTTGCGATTGTTTAAACAATTTCGGTTTAAACAATATGGCACCAGGTTGCTTCAAGGCAACATGCATTTATATCATCAGAAGGGCAATTTAAAAAGGATTGTAAAAAAATTGAGGTGGAATAGTTTTTGGTACTCATGCGCTGATTCCTCCTAGACTAAATCTATAATGGCCGGTTGCACCAATAAGGTCTGTTTGTTATCCAGAAATAGAGTCATGGGCGTATTCAGTATAGGGGGGGGGCAACAATGCTAACCTTAGGTCCCTGGATCTGAAGTGATCAAGTTCAAGTCGTCAAGCTGATTGTTTTATTTTTTTTTTACTTGGGACAGTCTACGAAGGCTAAGTTCCAAGTACTAACGTACCGTGGGTGTCTAAAGTGTGGTAACAGGGACTTTATTCACACGAGACCTAAATATTTGAAGATTTGGAGGAAAAGGAAAAACTTCTGCGGGTAGCTGGTTCCATAATCTGGACACTCTAGGGGTGAAGAAACGAACAAAGTGGGAAGTCTCTTAAGTTGAACTGTAAAAGGATGCATAAAAGTGACTCTTCGTAACAGAAGCCATGAAAATACTTATAAAAGAGGGAAACATCTTCTACAGCTTGTCGAGAGAAGAAAGCTTTTCTGTAAGTGTGGGATCATTGATAAGACGAACGTTCTTCTTGGATGGAGTCAACAATGCTAAAGTGTTGTAGGAGACGCCATTTCCCAGACGTGAGAAAAATATTCCAATATTCTAAAGAGGGTCTAATCTGGGATACATACAGAGTATACAAATTAAAAGGAAAGAAATACTTTCTGGCTCGAAAAATAAATCCCAGCTTCTTTGAAGCTGCTGAGGCTATATATAGTATGTGTTTGTGTCAGTTAAGGTTATTCTCAAAAGTAACACCCACAAGATTAAACGATTCTTTGTTCTGCAGAACTTAGCCGCTTATAAGTAACAGATGAGCATTGGGCGACTTTTGCCGCGTTAGCGAACATAGCTGTGTTTTGGAGGCATTAAAGTGGACAAGATTTTTGGCTCCCCAATCCAAGATTACTTTAGGGTCTTGTGAAAGAGATATTTGCATTAACCCGCGCTTGCTTTTTAAATCAGAATTACAGGGTGGCTTAAGAAATTTAATATTAGAGTGGAGGGTACTTTCGTCAGCAAAACTATGGATAGGATTGGTTGTGGAAAAGAGAAGATCGTTGATATGAAGAAGGAACAGAGTTGGTGCCAGTACTGAGCATGAGGCACCCCAGCATTAATTGGATATAAGCTGAAAGTGGGGTAGATGGTAAAGAAATCTCTTAGACCACCCCAGTCCGCCGAATTATAGTGCCAGACAGTGCGTGGAAGTGTACATTCAGTTGCCTTCGAATTATAGAGTATGATACAGTGGCCAAGCCATAAACTGAGCGACCAAGGGAACTAGTTACAAATGCTTGGTAGAGTTCAGGGTTAGAAGTCAAAAAGAAGATCCAGGAGTTAGAGTTATGGGTGGGAACCCTGGGGAAGTAGATAGCCAACCAAAATTAACCAGTCCTTATTGTGAACATTAAAATCCCCGAGAACAATTACTTCGGCCAATGGAAACTGGGAAATAATAGTATCAATCTTTATTGAAAGGAAGTCAAAGAACCAGGAGTGGTAATTATCAGATGGGGACCCGTATATACAGCAGATAAATTTGGTAGAAGATCTAAAGGATATCAGACCTACCCGGTTCGAGAATAGAACCCCTAGCACAAGCCAGATCGTTGCGAACGTAAGCACATACACCGCCATGGGGTCGTCAATTTTTTTCTTAATTTTATCAAGTTGTTAATATTTTCAACGTGTATTTTTAACCGAAAATATTTTGAAATCCAGACTTGACAACTTTAAACCATTTTCAAGCTTTCAATGATCAAGCAAATGGGGGGCACCTGTCCCCCCTCCCCTGCCCTCCCTTAAATACATGAATAGAGTACTCTATTTTACACTTTTTTATCAATATACCGTTTGTTATCATCTGTGTAATTTAGGACTAGGTGTTTGGTATTAATTTTGGTGTAAACTTGTTTTCACTTAATTACGCTAACTCTCGAAGTAGTGATGTTTAATGCATGTTTACTACAAGACTTAAAGCTGTTTGTTAATAAGTATAACCATAAAGCCATTTTTAATTTCTGAAATAGGTCCAAAAGGCGTTTGGTATAAAAATCAATTTGGAACTTATTTACACTTAGTTCCACTTTTTATTCCTACACTTACCTACTCTGTCCTACTCTAAACTTATTAACAAACAGACCTATAATTTTAAGGAACCCTTACCGTTAAGTATTCCTTTAATTTCCAATGTAGCCAATCACATTGCTTGTTTGGCCATTTTAAGAGTGCACTTACGCTACACCTTAGGGGTCGGGCGAAAGGACGCGGAGACGGTGGGCGGAGACTAACAAACTCCCACTACCACGTATAGCGCATTAAAAAAATTATATTTTATTTAGGTTCTTCCAAATTCGGTGTATCGATGCGATGTTGTTTCCGATTGCAAGCCTACAGGAGATAACGTTTTTCGGTAACTATTTTCTAAATGACTAAATTATACACCATTTTAAAGTAAGGGAAATAATCAATGCCTATGCTGTAACGGATTTTTAAAATATGAGTCGAGTTAAGAAAAAATAGTATCTAAACATAACCAATTTTAGGGTCTTTCACTCAAAAAAATGAAACAAATCCAAATTTAAAAAACTATTCAGCAGAAGCCTAGATTTAAGTTTGGTTTTCAATAGTTTTGAAAATTATCGATATCTTATACCGTTTTTGAGAAAAACGTTATCGAACCCACAATTGGATCCAATTTTCGCGACGCGAAAGGATTACCTTGTACTAAGGGCTCCTTAAAATTATTGGTGCAATCGGCCATAAAACACAAATGTGATGATTAAATTAAGAATTCGTATTTTAAGTGTCTCAGTGGAAAAAGCATAGAAAGATAATAATGCCAACATTCAACCAAAAAGTTCTTGATCAGTTTATGGAGGTTTTTGTTGAACAATCTGAGGTTCTTGTAAAAGTAATGGAAAAATATGTGGGAAAAGGTGAAATAGACATTTTTGATCTTATTTCGAGATGCACCTTGGATATTATTTGTGGTAAGATTATAACTATTGCTACATTTCAGGGTTCTTGTATTTTTATTTAGGAAAAAATTGGATTCTGTAATTTTAGTACTTTTTTTTTAATTATTGTTGCCAAAAGAGACGAGACAAGATATATATATATATATATATATATATATATATATATATATATATATATATATATATATATATATATATATATATATATATATATATATATATATATATATATTGTGTTATTTTAATGGTATGTCATAATTTGAAGGAGGCATTCCTGGATCGATTTTAAGTCGAAAGTTCATATAAACGGGGGCCCCTAAAATGCTTAGTTATTAAGATACAGGGTGTTAAATTTTTTATTTTATTTTCATTTTTAATACATTTTTCAAAGACAGTTTGAGATATTGAACTGAATTTTGGCACAGGATATTATGGCATAAAAACACGTTTTCAGATGTTCAAATTTTTTTGCAACCAGTGGCGTAGCTATGACGAATTTTCAAAACAATTTTACAAAAAATACTACGCCATTGACTTGGGAAAATTATGGTTTTATAATAAACAATAAATTATAAAAAAAAAAATCCCTTTTCTTTTTTTCCGTAAAACTTACCGTTTGGGAAAAATCGTTAATTAAAAAAAGTTCTTTTTACCCAAATTGCATCTTGAAAAATTATTATTGAAATTAATCAAGTTAGCTTTGCTCGTTGCCAGGATTGTTTTTTTGTTGTTGTAAACATTATGACACTGAGTTAATTATCTTTCTTGATTGTTTTTAAACCCCTTTTATTTTAATTTTTAAATACATTTTTCAAATATTTATTTAAGCTATTTTCTTACAAACTAGTGAACAAAAAGCAATAAAAATTAAATACAATACATTCATAATTTACAAAAATGTTGGAAATGACCACCTCTCGCCTCTATGCAGGCTTCTGCTCTTTTTTCTCATTGAATTACGAACCCTTTCAAAAATTCCATGCGTGTTTCGGATAGTTTCACATCCGTCAATAATTCTATTTCTGAGTTCTTCTAATGTCAAAATTTGGGTTTAAGGAAAAAACTAATGTTTTTATGTCCCCAAAAAAAAAATCTGGTTGTTCAGGTCAGGTGATCTAGGGGGCCCAAAAATTGTGGTCCTCCACGGCCTATCCAATGATTTTGGTAGGCTCTATTTAAAAAGCTCACGAGCCAATATGCTAAAGTGGGCGGGAGCGCCATCATGCATAAACCAAAGTTGTTGCCGTAACTGAAGAGGAAAATTTTCGAAACGGGAAATCATTTTGCAGAAAAATTTTTAATCCTGTCCGTTAAGGCGTCCGGTAAAAAAAATGGTCCAATTAAATTTGGGCGGGTTGTTTTTATACGATACCGATCCAAACGTTCAGTGAAAATTGTTCAAAAATGTGTCTTTTGTAATCGCATGAGGGTTTTCCTGGGCCCAGTAATGATTGTTATGGAAATTGGTTATTGCATTTCCCTTGGGGAAAAATTTTCTTGTCCGTAAACAATATTTTGGCATCAAAATGAGATTTTTGTTACTTTTGGAGAGACCATCTACAAAATTGCGTACCTGGGTTTATAATCTCTAGGAAGCAATGCCTGAACCCTTTGTATGTGAAAAGGATATAACAAAGAATCTCTTAAAATCTCCCATGGGGCTTGTAGCAGATGTTTAATGCCATACCTATTTTTCGCGTACTTGTGGCTGGATCCTCTTCGACTGCATGCAGGACAGCCTTCTCCACTGCCGGTGTTCTAACTGTACGGGCCTTCCCCCGGAAATATTAGCTTTAAAACTGCCAGATTCAGTCAGACCACGATGAATGTTATAAATTTTCTTCCGTCTATCTGGGAGAGCGCGATTAGGATACCTTTCTTGATACAAACGCCGCGCCTCCACAGCATTACCATTAGCTAGACCATAAAGGAAATGCATTTGTGTCATTTCCAAATTAGAATAATTTACCATTTTTTTTAACTAGGGAAAAAGCACGTTTTAAGATCGAAGGGAAATAAATACAAACTGTCAAGAATGATAATTAACGTCAGTGTCTAATGTTTACAAAACAAAACAACAATCGCTGGCAACGAGCAAAGCCAACTTGATTTATTTCAATAATAATTTTTCAAGATGCAATTTGGGTACATAAGACATTTTTTTTATTAACGATTTCTCCCCAAAAGGTAAGTTTTACGGCAAAAAAGAAAGAGGGATTTTTTTTTTATAATTGATTGATAATTATTTAAAAAACCCTAATTTTTTCCCAAGTCAATGGCGTAGTATTTTTTTTTTTAAAATTGTTTTGAAAATTCGTCATAGCTACGCCACTGGTTGCAAAAAAAATTAAATGAACATCTGAAAAGTGTGTTTTTATGCCATAATATCCTTGGGCCCAAAAATTTAGTTCAATATCTCAAACCGCTTTTTAAAAATGTAAAAAAGTGAAAATAAAATAAAACTTTACCACCCCCGTATCTTAATAACTAAGCATTTTACGGCCCACGTTTATATGAAGTTTTCGACTTAAAATCGATCCAGGAATCCTCCTTTAAATTACGACATACCATTAAGTAACAATTCTATATATATATATATATATATATATATATATATATATATATATATATATATATATATATATATATATATATATATATATATATATATATATATATATATATATATATATATATATATATATATATATATATATATATATATATATATATATATATATATATATTATATATATATATATATATATATATATATATATTTTATATATATATATATATATATATATATATATATATATATATATATATATATATATATATATATATATATATATATATATATATATATATAATTTTTTATTTGTCTGTCCACGTGATTCTCAAGTTATGGCTTGAGCTAAAATCAGGAAAAGTGGTAGTCTTTAGCAGTGGCTAGAACCTAACGAAGCCCGTTTTTTGAATTTCCCCCCCGGGACAAAAATAGGAGCAAAAAAGTGTTTTTTTACCGTTAGTCGTACGGAAGGCGTCTTTTACGGAGACAGAGGCTACTTAATATTGTCTCTCGCGTGGCGGAGACAGGCGTTCCATCTAGTTGTTTATAAAGTTACTAGCCTGAGAGATTAAATACTTCAAAACTCTTTTGGTATTACATCATTGTTCACCACATTCAAACAGATAATACAAGGTGTTTCAGACAACCAAATTCTCAGTTGAAAATATAAGAAATTTAAATTAGTTTAAACATGTCTTCTTAAGAATTTTATAATTAATACCCTTTTTTAGAAACGGCAATGGGTGTGCAAATAAAGGCTCAAAGTACGGATTCTAATTTTCCACAATGGGTTGATAGGTAAGTACTCCTGACTTACAGAAAAAATTTTTGAAGTAAAATAAATTGATGATTTTAATATTCCCTCGTAAACTGCATCTATAACGCTATTCTGCATTTTGATTATTTTCTCGCTTCCTGAAACATTTTGGATTTTTCGTATCCACAGTTTTGGGTGCTGAATGCAATGTATAATTATCACTAGTAATTTAATATGTAAATCATTTTAATGTAGATGATTTTTCAAACATTTTTTAGGGTTATGGAAATTGTCATGATGAGAATTTTTAACATTTTTTACCACAGTGACATTATATTCAATAATTCAGCATTGGGAAAAGAGTTTTACGGTGTGACAAACAAACTAAGATCATTTACTAAAAAGGTAAAGTAAAACAATTCATTATTGACCTTTAAAATAAATATTGATAATTTAATAATTTTTTAAAACCTCTACTTTCTCTTTTTAAGGTTGTAACAGATAAAAGAAAACAATATGAAAATAAATTAAGAAACAAAGAAGAAGAAAAATATACTGAAGAAGGTATGTATGCTTTTTTATTTATAATTAAACTATGATTTTTGTAAGTTTTTTGTATACCTTTCGGCCCAAGATTTCAATTAAAAGTCATAAACACTTAATACCAAAATTATATTTTTTTATGGTAAATAGAACTTTTATTAAGAGTTACATTTTTCGGACTTTCCTGTTTTTAATTTATCCTCTTGTAAACTCAATCCGCGGACCTACTGTAGATATATACATTTTCTAAACTACACTACTTACTTCCCCTATTGCAATTATGACAGTCTTGTTCTTGATTTTTAGAGACAACAAAAAGAAAAGCATTTTTGGATCTTCTTATTGAAATCAACTATGCAGATGGAGAAAACGAACGGTTCACTGATGATGAATTGTTAAATGAAACCGTTACATTTATGATTGCAGTAAGTCAATGTGGTAAAGCAAATTAAATTTTTGTTTGAAATGAAAATAAAACTGAAGTTTTATTTTCATTTTCGACAAAACAATTTTTTTGACAAGTTTGAAAAATGACATAATTTTATAACCCATATTTTAGGATATTATTATTGTAGCTTTAAAAAATCAGCTGCTGAACGACAGCCATTTTGATTTTAAGAAACGACCAAACTTTTTGACGTCATTAATTTGTTTCAGTCTGTTTTTGACCTTTTTAATTTGTTAAAAAGGTAAGGCAATTGATGACGAAAGTACAAACCCTCGTAAAACGAAGTATATATGTATATGCTGGGTGGTTAATTATTAAACAAAAGTTAAAAATGTCTTTTGTTATAAAAGTTATTAAACTAGTTTTACATGACAGACAATTGTAAATATGTCAATTTGCAACATTAATACTTGTGAAAGGATATTTATTTGAATTTAGGGTTAATGTATCAATCAAACCATACATTGGTTAATGTAGCAAATATATACAAAGTGTTCCAGAACTATTCTTCTTCTTCTTCCGTGGGACCCGTCTTGATCTAGTCTGTTACAAAAAATACTAAAAAAGTCTGTATTTATTTATTTTAGGGTTCTGACACAACGGCTTCGACAAATTGCTATACTCTTACGATGTTAGGATTGCATCAGGATATTCAGGTAAACATACAGGGCAGGCCAGATTTTTAAAAACACACTTTGTTGGTCTTTTTTTATTAAAAAAACGTCCACTCAATAATCTTTAGGTAATAAAAAACGTATTTATTCTTGCTTTTATTTTTACAAAAATTTATTAATAGCGGCTACATTGTATTTTCTAAAATAAATAAAAAATTAACGGGGGGACTGTCCGAGAGGTGCATCCAGTTATGGGCTCCCACTTCGCGTGCCTTTAGTGTGGGTAGGTACCAACCAAACTCCAAAATTTTAAGTGCCAACTCGGCTTTGTTTTTGAGAAGTCGTCGGTCAAAAAAAAATTACATTCAATTCTTTCATTGTAATCAATAACTCGCGAAGAATTTATATTTTAATTTTTTGCAATTTTAATGATAAGTTATAAATTTTAAAAAAAATCTTAAACAAAAAAAGTAATAAAAAACGCTTTGACGGGACTCGACCCAGAACCATCCAGAGACGGTTCTGGTTTGAGTCCTGTCGAAGTTTTTTGTTTTGAATTTTGTTAAAATTTATAACTTATCATAAAAAAATGCAAGAAATTAAAAAATACATTTTACCTGCCTCTATTAATTAAAATTTACAAATTGAATGTCAATTTTTTTTGACTAACGATTTCTCGAAAACCAAGCCGAGTTGGCCCCTACAATTTTGGGGTTTGGTTGGTACCTATCCACACTATAAGCCTGCGATGTGAAAGCCCATAACTCGATGCACTTCTCGGACCGCTCTCTCGAAGTTTCATAGTTTTTCTTATTTTATTTAGAACGTTTAAGAAACAGTAACAGAAACAAATTTATAAAATAAGACCCTTTTTTTTCAATACGTAATACTCGTGAACAGGGTGTCCCATTCTTTACACTTTTATAAGGTACTAGATGAAAAGCCTGTCTCCGCCAGGCGAGAGACAATATAAGAGCATTCATCATCAGCTGATCAAGTTCAAATCGTGCTTCGACGGTAATAGGCCTTTTCATCACAATTTTTTTTGTGCGCATGCGTCAGTATCAGCCATTTTTTTCGTACTGTTTTTTGTAAACAAGCATGTTAAAGGGCCCGTAAACACATAATTAAAATAAAAAATACGAAAGAAAGTATAGTTATTGAAGAAAGAAATACGAAAATAAAGAAAAAGTGCCTTTATTAGCAATAGGTTTTTTTAATCGATTATTATAATGATATCAGTACGAAAAGGAACGAAGAAGCGGTGTTGTTATGGAGTATGTAAGAATAATACACGCTATAAATCATTTAAATACAATACAATTTAATCAGTATAACAATTGTATATATGTGGTAGGCCTAATTAGAATAAAATTATAGATATTTTTTGTATAGTAAAGAAGTAATGATGCCTAACCTCTCAATCAGCTCACTTCTTTTTCCTTTTTAAAGACGTCCATGACATTTAAGCTACCTTTTTAATTGCGTACAATTATTGGCTTTAACTGAATTATAAATCAGTGAAGCACCATCAACGATTTTTTCCAGTAAATGATTTAATTGGGAAGATAATACTGCATTATCAGCCATTCTCGATCAAAACAGTACGAAACTTTGGAATTGCCGCTATTTCAACATGGCGACTGCGCTTGCGCTTTTCACATGATGAAAAGGCCTATAAACGAACAACAGACCGTGTGGTGACCACTGGCAACAATGTACGGTCGCTATGCCAACCGCAACAGACTATTATTTCTGACCAGGGTCGGCTTTAGGTATTTTTTACATATAGGTTTTTATAAATAATAAACAATAACAAGCATGTGTAACAAAAGGCTTTTTAATTGATTTTGTTATATTTATTACAGTTATACAGCGTAAGGTATGAATTTCCATTATTACGTTAGCTCTTATTTTTATGGAAAATACTCAAAGGTCAATTTAATTATTTATTCCTACTTTAGAACTTAATTAAATATCTATTTTTTTACTGAGAGTTGAAAAAAATGTGACGCCATCGGCATTTTTTTAAAGATACAGTGACGGAAATAAAATTTCGTACACTTAACATTAACATTTTATGTCAATTTTGAATATTTTGGTAAACTTGGCTTTTTACCTTTTTCTCATCTTAATTAATATTCAATAAAATACATGACTCCAAAATAAATATATAGTTTATTTTATTCAAATATTAAAGAAAAAACATTGGCTTAATATTTCACAGCGGCACCATTTTTTCCACTAATAAGTTTAAACGTGTGGGCATTGATGCAATCAGCATTTGTGCATGGTGAACATTGTAATTATTCCAGGTTTCTTCAATTTTATTCCACAAATCATCACTGTTTTGTGGATGGAAATCATTGTTCTTGTTAATTTCCTTAACGATATATCCCCAAATGATTTCGATTGGATTGATATCAGGGCTTCTTGAGGGCCAAGGTAACAATGAAATGTTATTTTCCAGTAGCCAGTCCGAAATTCTCCTTGCTGTATGGACGGGGCAGTTGTCATGCTGGTATATAAAATTTTCTTATTCAAATATATTGTTTACCGATGGCAACATAACATTTTGGAGTATGTGTATATAAGCTTGACTATTAAATCTTTCTCGAATACGGTGGCATATGCCTAGCCCTCTGAACATATACCCCTACATTAACAGAAAATCTTTCACTTGTTTTAACATGTTGGGTATATCTTTCTTCGTACCGCGTATTTTAGGCCTATACACTCAATCTGCCCGCTATAATGAGATTGAAAAATCTTTCATCGGTAAATACTATTTTCCCAAAAATACATACCTTTGGTTAAAAAATTTCAGTGCAAACTCCATTCTTTGCTCTTTATTCATATCGGTCAAAAATGGCGACATTTTTAGTTTATTGAGAAAACTTACCTAGTTTAACGTAAGCTCTATTTTCATATTTGACATTGACATTTTATGTTTTTGTAGTTTTTTTTCCTTTCCATCAAGTATTTAAAAAGTAATTATAGAAAATTTGAAACAAATTATAACGTATTAATAGTATAACAGCAAACTTTAAAAAAGTTTAATTATAAAAAGGTAAAACAAATTATAAAATAATACCACGTAATAAAAAACAGAAAATTTTCATAAATTTTAAAAAAGTACATTTATAAAAAGATTTAAATTAATTATTATAAATTAATATCACGTAATAATATAAATAACAGCAAATAAACTTCAAGAAAAGTGCAATTATAAAAAAATAAGACAAATTATAGAATAATACGACGTAATAATTTAACAAAAAATAGACTTAAAATAATAATACTAGCTGAAAACCCGGCGTTGCCCGGCTCGAAATACATCACTTTTGTTTTAATGTTAAATCAATGTATCCCAAAGTAGTATTTCGCACCCTAGATACAAAAATAACCTTTTTTACCTGTTCGTCTGCAGAGCACTGCTAAAAGTATGGTTAGACTTTGTTGATCCTCTATTTTTTTTTTCCGAAAATTAATTTTTGTATTTTACTTATAGTTTTAATAGTAGTCGAAAAATCATAAAAATGGGCTTGCCATACGTCCGGATTTATTAACCATGTCCGGACTTTTGTCAGGACTCGTAAATGCGTCCGGATTTTGAATATTTGCGAGTATTGCAGCGCAGCCAGTCGCAGCGCGTTGCCTGTATTCTGTTCAGTAAGTAGTTTTACTTTTAGTTTGTCTAATTTCTACAACCATTTCAGTTAGGTAAAATAGCAGAAAAAATTTCGTGCACGCGTTTCACAATCGCTGCTATTTATCTGCTGGCAACCCTAATTATAAACCTTTCATAACAATAATATCCTACTTACCGTTTTTTCATAGCAAGTCGTCTATTTTTCCGACTTGTTGACAGACATAATCGTTTTCTACCACATTCATTTTCTTTATTTTTATTCTCTCATCTTCAAAAGGCAAATCAAATTAACAGGCACCTAAAAAAACAAATATTATTTTAATGTGCTAAAAATAGACATGAAAATCCTTCCCATGCCACCCCACCACGTCGACATCCTATGGGGTTGCTGCGTTGCCAAGGTCTCTTTTTTTTTTTCAAAAATTTTTTTACGAAATTAAAAAGTTTGACAAAATACAAGGGTTTATTTATGAGGGAAAGTATTTAAAAAAAAAAATATTACACAAAACAAAACCAAAAGTATTTTTTAAAAATTGGTACTTCTCAATACCTTTCCCTCATTTGTCTATATAATTAGAATATATTTCCAAATTTTTTTTTAATTTCGTTCGTTAGTTTTGGTGCCATTCTCTAACACAAAATAGCTTGTAAACAGCAGGTATGAATCCTCTGCTGTCAGGAGTACTTACCTATCCACCCATTGTGGAAAATTAGAATCCGTACTTTGAGCTTTTATTTGCACACCCATTGCCGTTTCTAAAAAAGGGTATTAATTATAAAATTCTTAAGAAGACATGTTTAAACAAACTAATTTAAATTTCTTATATTTTCAACTAAGAATTTGGTTGTCTTAAACACCTTGTATTATCTGTTCGAATGTGGTGAACAATGATGTAATACCAAAAGAGTTTTGAAGTATTTAATCTCTCAGGCTAACTTTATAAACAACTAGATGAAAAGCCTGTCTCCGCCAGGCGAGAGACAATATTAAGTAGCCTCTGTCTCCATAAGACGCCTTGTACGGCCCCACGGTTAAAAAACACTTTTTGCTCCTATTTTTGTCCCGGGGGCAAAATTCAAAAAACGGGCTTCGTTAGGTTTCTAAGCGAAAGACTACCACTGTGCCAAATTTCATGATTTTAGCTCAAGCCATAACCCAGAATCCCCGTGGACTGGGCAAATAAATATATATATATACCTACCACATATAAAATATATCCACATTAGCAAATTTATATATAGACATCCGTAATTGTTAGTGTTATTGAAAAAGTATTTTGAGCGTCATGTGCTCTTTTTGGATCAAACTTAAAATGGTAAAAAAAGTAAAACTTTTTCTTTTGTTCAAAAGATATGGGGAGAATCAAAAAACCTCAACTAACCACAACTTCAGAATAAGACTATATTTTTTTAGTTAAAGAAAATACAAAAAAATGTTTTAGGGAAAAGTGTGTTTAAATAATTTAAATAATCTGCAGTTTTTAGAATAAGTTTACGAGGTCAGGTAAACAAAGTTATCGGACTTAACCTTATCTTTTTAAAATGGAACACTCTGTATATTTTAATCTAAGCAGATAGCATATTAAATTCTTTCTTTAAAAACACATTATGAAAAATTGGTTTTCTATATGATTTATTTTAAATTTATTACTTTAAGCCACAGCTGGCTATGAAACAAAAACTTACATTCTAGAAACAAAACTATGTTGACATGTTAGCTGGAAAGACATTACACAGAATATTTTAACATAAAAATAGTAGATGAAATAGTTGACACAAGAAAATGTATCAAAAAGCTATAGAAACCCTAAAACGAAAGAAAATTGTTTAAGAGAAAAGTATCGGGAATCATAAATGTTCGAAAGCCCCTTCTCTTAACATCTTTTTCAAACGGATTAAAAGGCATTCATGATGTGTTATGGTTTAATTTCTGCAAAGGCTTCATAAATTCTTTGATCAAATTGTTGTCGGGTCTGGAGGTGTTAGATCTGGGTTTTTGACGGTTCAGTGTTTAGCTCACTATTCAAACTGTTCAGGACATACCATTCTTACCTGAATATGGGCATCGACAAATTGTAACACCTTTATTTCTTCATTTACCTTGTTTTCTTTATTATAAGTTTTTGATCTCGGCTTTGTAAAAAAGCCATGTTTTTAAATTATGTTTCAAATATGTCTTTAAATTTTTAATAAATTTTATTTTCCAACACTCCCTAAGGAAAAAAATTTGAAGGTGTTAGATCTGGGTTTTTGACGGTCCACTCAGTTTAGCTACTACTATTTAAATCTATTCCAGGATATACCATTCTTACCTGATTATGGGCATCGACAAATTGTAACTCTTATTTCTTCATTTACCTTGTTTTCTTTGTTATAAGTTTTTGTATCGCAGCTTCGTAAAAAAGCCGTATGATTTTAAATTAAGTTTTATTCGTCGGAATATGTCCATAAATGGTTGCCGTCTTTTTGGGGTACTGGAAAAAAATAAATTTTGGCTTTCTTCGTTTTTTTCCCCTTTTAGTATTAACTGATATCACATCAAACTTTTAGAAATGTTAATAAGTCATTCCCATTTTCATAAATTTATGTTAAAATGTTATTCACGTTACATTTTATAACAACCAGAATGGGGCAACATAGTTTTGTTTCTAGGATATTATCTTTTGTTTCCCTAGCCTGCTATTTTAAAGTAATCAAGTTTACAAAATCGCATATAAAACGAATATCATTTATCCTGTTTTATATTTAAAAAAATAATAATAATATGATGTCTTTTTCTATAAAAAAATACAGGTTATTCCTTTTAAGGTTAAGGCTCGATACATTTTTTAACCGGGCCCCATCCATTCTTTAATACGGCAGATTATTCAACAATTTTATAAAA
>JAHBCN010010262.1:27500-32316 GCA_019359885.1 Listronotus oregonensis | reverse complement strand
GTTTTACTTTCGATTTTAAATAAGCCAACCTCAAGAGACCATCATCCGAGTTTATGGCTACTGTTGACACGGTGTTTCTTGCGAAAACAAAATAAATTTCTCGTAGTACGTTGTACAAGAAGTAAAAATAAAATAAATCGCCCTTCTGGGCACATATGTTTTGTAAAACGGGAGCTACAACGGTGTGCAACCTGGAAAATGAGGGAAACGATATTACGGAAATGAATATTCAAGTTGAGAGTTTGTATTGTAAAAGAAAATTATTGCATAAGAGACTTTTTCTTTGGAACTTGTTGGATAAAAGGCCCTGGTTTTAATAAAAAAAAATGTGTGGGAGATTTTATATAATCTGATTCTTAAAAAGTCGAAATGACATTCTTTTGCGCACGTGTGTCTAACAATAACATTTTTACGCATACGTGCATAAGGGAAACAAATAAAAAAAAATGAAGGTACATAAGGAAAACAAATAAAAAAAACAAAATAAAAAGTGTTAGACAATGTTTTGGTTGTAATAACTCTATTTAGTATACATCGTTTTGGTTAGTGATATATCTCTAACCGCTTTCATGCGATAAGTAATAACGGTCGGTAATTGTGCATTAGTGGGGTTTTATCTATTTTTATTTTATATTTTATTTTATTTTACGGCGAAATTACGAATCTTGAATTAATTTTTATTTTAAAAATTTGAAAAAAATGTATTTTTTAATTTTTTTGTCAATAAAATGCATCCATTTAGGTTTAGCAATTTCTAGTGACTCGTTTCGTATTCTATGTGTTAAGACAAATAATTTAAAAGAAAATCAAAAATATCATTTTTTTGGTATCAAAAAGTTGACATCTTTAATTTTTTTTTTTTTAAATTTTAATGAACTTTAAGAATTAAAACATTTGACGATTTAAAAAAAAATTAAAATGATTTAACATTCCAAAAAAGTGAGGCCGCGATTTATACATAAATACCATAATAACTTTTAGAACAAATAAAAAAGAAATAAAAGAAGCAGTTAGACAATGTTATGGTTTTCATAACACTATATGATACACATCGTTTCGGTTAGTGATATATCTCTAACTGTTTTCAAGTGATAAGTAATGACTTCCTCTAAAGCGACGAAAAAAGTAATAATTGTTTTCAACAAGAGAGGACACTGGGCAAAACATCAAAGGAATACGCCGACATCTCCCATTGACCTTGCGCCATCTTTTTGGTCGCAATATTGTTGCCGGTACCACTGACTTTTATTATTCTTTACAGATTTTGCAATGTTGCAATTTTCTTAATTCATTTCAATATTTTTGAGTAAGCTTGAATGTAAGTTTTAATTTGGTTATACATTTAATAATTAAAAATTTGTATATATAATTAACTTAAGGTGTATTTTAAAACTAAAATATTAAGGATATATACACTAAGCTCGATATCTATTATTAAAATTAAACATAAACATTTTTTTTGATGTCCCCTTTATCAAGATTTTTGGAGCAATTACAATTTTATCTCACTATCCCTTTTCATGTCTATTAGACATTATTATATGAGTTGCACTATCCATATTATTAAAAAACGTAGTGAAAATCACAAGAAATATCTTTAAAAACCAAAAAATCACTTAAAGCAAACCAACAAACGCAGGTCAAAGGTTGAATGCACGTTTATTGTATATCACATGTTCGATATGGCCATTTGCAAATTTGCAATTTCACCATTTAAATACATTCGATGTAAAAATTGTGCAAACCAAGTGACGTGTGCTCTTTGTCATTGTTATTATTGTAAACAAGGATAGACAATGATTACGACCATCGTTGGACTCGCAGGTATAAAATGAGCACTTACCAGCCTATGGCCAATAACGGACGCAATCACGTGTTTATCCCTTTAAATTGATCGCGAATTCCATCTCTCTTGGATTTTATGTGCTTTGTCTTACTGTCTCCTCTTGTTAAAAACAATTATTACTCTTTGGCGACGACTTATATACTGTTGGTTGTTTACCTAAGCTTGACAGATTTTTACGGTTCAACAATGGATTCCAGATATTCGAAACGTCAATACTAGGCTTGCTGGTTATTCTGGTTATTTAGAATTATTGCAGCTTTTTTAAATTTATTTTTTCTCCATTGGGTTTCTTTATAAATAATCTTTTCCTCTGTTCGTTGTATGCGGAGAGTGGTGTTGTTTTGTCTATGTATTCGGCAAGCCAGGTTTTTACTCTTTGATTTTATGTTTTGTTTATTTAATTTCTGGATTGATTCCTTTTTGCTTTCCTAAAATTATATTTTAAACTTTAAAACCACAATTTTTTTAGAAGTTTTTATTGTTTTTAGTAGATAAAGGTTCTTTAAAAAATTTAAAATATCGTTGTTCGGTCTCGTTTTAGCAATAATACTTCTTAAAGTGGTTTTAAATGTTTTAATGTTATACTTGTATGTGATTCTGCGGATATTTTTCAAAGTTCCTTTTAGGTACGGAATTCTTATAAATGTTTGGTCTTGTTGGGTCTTGTTTAGGTTGAGATTTTTTGTCTTATTCTGATATTTGTCCAGTGTATGTCATGTAAAAGTAAGGAATCACTGCAAGAAGAAATTACTAACACAAGTAGAGATTAGCAAGAGATCTTAAACATGATGGTTACAATAAAAGACAGATTAAGACAACAAATAATATATGTATAAAGAGAGCACAAGTTCTTAATTTAATACAAAAATTGTTTGAAATAATGTCTTTATTCTGACGGATTGTAAGACTCGTGACCGCACGTAAACAAAATATTTAAAAAAGTTAAAGCTGAATAGATGCTAGATAAGCACAAAGACAAAATTTAATCAAAGTGAGTAAAAAGTTATTTGCAAAAGATCTTAACGACCTAAATAACAAAAAAGAAAATATTGCATTGAGGTAATACAAGTTTTAAATTAAACTAAATTTTAAAAGTGTTTTTTAAAAAAAAAGTCTTAATACTCTTAGATCCAAATCAGGTACGACCTTTACCCATCTGCCAACCGGATAAAAAACTATTTTTTATTAAACATAAGGTATAAACAAATGTATTGCGAATGGGTTGCTTTAAAAGTTATGGTCAAGGCTATAATTAATTTAAAATAAAAATGTTAAAACAATTTTGATACTCTCTGTATAATGTCAGATTTTATTTTACATGACGGTACTAATATACCACCAGAAATTGAAAAGTTTTGGAATTTAAAATTTAAAAAATTTTATTAATAGCATTAAAAAAATAGTTGTATTTCAGTATCAAAAATTTTCAATTTTTTTTAATTCTCGTAGCTTGGACCATAATTTTTTAGGCAAACCATTCGCAATACATCATACATTATTTTGGCAACCCACTCGCAATATATCATACAGCATACTATATTTAATAAAAAATGGTTTTTATTTTGCCAACCGGATAAATGGGTGAAGATTGTCTTCATTTCAGATCCCGTACTATGATTATATCAGATAATCGGAGTCATCTGCTTACAAAGGAATTAAAAGTAAAATAAAACTTATATTTAAAACACCAACCGCCCAAGATGTTTGGGGTAATATTTGAAAAATTATTATATTTGGTGTGGATCCCATGTGTTACTTTTAAGAAAACAGATTTTGAAAATCCTTTAGCCGCCACTGTTTTGTGGTAACCAGCAATAACAAAATACACTAAAATAAGTCTTAATCTTTTTCTTCTATCTTAAGTTTATTACCTTCAGCAAAGTTGAAAACAAGTCCTTAGGATATTTACGATGGCAGCTAATGTAGTGTGTAGACAGCTTAAGTTCAGTTTACCCTATATTGGGGGGATTTTCTGCTTTAAGGCATATGTGTCTTATTAATTGGTAAGTTTAGATGTTACAGAGAAAACTAGAATACTTTGGAAGAAGGGATCCACACCAAAGGCTATGTGCGTAATTTTAGCCCGTATACGCAGTTCGAAAGTTTAGCATTATCCCCCTTTTTTAAAGCCAGAATAAATATCAAATGATTTCTTAATTGTATATGGGGTGGGAACTAATAATAAAGCTAAAAATTAAAAAAATCCTAAATCAATTATGTTAAAATGCCTACCATAAATCAGTTGTTATCCAGTATGTTTAAATTTATCTAATTCAGATGTTTGGTTATAATTTTGGTGTACCGTCATTAAATTAGAATTTTATTATATAAAAATATTATTTGTTTACACTGTTGCCAGTTTATTGATCCTTAAAAACAATAAAAATACAAAGTTTCTTAGGGAAAAAATGTCAAAAGCATTGATTAATAATAACAGAATAAACTTAAACAAAATTACCATTTAAACAACAGAAACTTTTCAGAAAAACTGCAAAATAAAAAAGTGCTTTTATATTTTTAATTAAGGGTAACTATATAGCTTTATTTTCCTTTAAATTTAATAATTGTTGCTTACTATTGCTTGCTACTAAGGTAATTACAAATTTATTTAAATTACCATCCTTTGGATATATTTAAAAATAAAAATATACCTGTTTCATTAACTATTATTTTTGAAAATTCGTCTATTTTTGTTATTAAGAAAAATTTTACGGAGCCGTTGAATATAATTTAAAAAAATAAATTAATTTTTAAACCCAAAAAAAAAAGGGGGGGCCCCCCCAAAAAAAAAAATTTTTTTTTTGGGGGGGTTTTTAAAAAAATTTTTTTTTTTAACCATCCCAAAAAAAAAAACCAATAAAAAAAACCCTTTTTTAAAAAAAAAAATTTTTTTTTAAAAAATTTTTAAAAAAAGGTTTTTTAAAATTTTTTTAAAAAAATTTTTTTTTTTTTAAAAAAAATTTTTTTTTT
>JAHBCN010010262.1:0-22500 GCA_019359885.1 Listronotus oregonensis | reverse complement strand
GTGATTATAATGGATTAGTATTATTCAGTTTGGTGTCCTTTGGATAATTTTTTCAATTAATTTTAGATTTTTGACATCAGAAAAGGTTGCTTTTGTGGTAGATGGATAAAATACTAAAAAGTAATATTGACCACTGAAAGTTTTAAGCTTGACAGCAGTTAATCTTAATAAATATTTTGCATTTTTTAAATTATTAAATTTTAAACATAAAAAACCTTAAGTTTTTAACATTTAATAAAATAGTACTAGAAACATTTATATTATTGGGGACATTTTTTATTTAAAGGTTAGTGGTTTTGGAATTAAATATTTTGAAAACATTAACATTCATTTTAATATATGTCATATGAAACTTATTAGGAATTTTACGTAGAATCCAAATATTAAAAAATATACAGTGAGTTTAAATTAAAATAAAAAAGCTGGTACCAATGCCTCCAAAAGTGATATAGTCTGTTTTAGAGTATATCGCTATGGCTTTTGACGGACAATACCCAAATAAACCTTTAATGATTTTATTATCTATTGTTATTGGAAAAACCCATTATTTTATAATGGCAGGGGTGGGCCAGGTATTTCTTGAGTATTGACCATTAGATTTATAAATATTACGGCTAATATTTTAGTGGCAATGTTGAATAACCGTTTTTACTGTGCGTTTCGAAAAAGTTGCTTTACGAGAATATAACTATGTCGCGTCGAAATCATTTATCATTAGATGTAAAACAGGTTGTAAAAATGTGTATGAAACTTTAATCAGTAGAGGACCAATGGTTCAGAAGACGCGTTTGTCCCAAACTGATTGCTGTTGTCTGCAAATAATATTAAGGATTCTATCTTGGATTATCATGAGGATACAAGTGCAGAACTTTTTGAAAACTGGTTTCAAAATTATATTTTAAAAAATATTCCAAACAACAGTATAATTGTTATAGATATCGCAAGCTACCACAGCCGTCTGCTACACAAAGCACCAGCTTCATTAAGTTTAAAAACTGAAATCCAGGAATATTTGTTAGAAAATGATATTTATTTTGAATTCAGTTACAAAAAAGCGCAACTTTTAAAAGTCCTAAATTCATATGCAATTAAAAAACAATATGTATGTGATAATTTGGCTGAACAGGCTGGGCATACTGTCTTTCGTCTTCCTCCGTATCACTGTATGTTTAACCCCATGGAGCATTTGTGGACCCAAATAAAATCAAAGATTCCAGCAGAAATTTTACACCTACTTTAAGTCCCAGTGTTATAAATTTGATAAAAAAAATGTAATTACCAACATATCAGTTGAGAGCTGGAAAAATTCAGTACAGCACATTATAAAAATTGAGGACTCTTACATTTCTATGCAAAACAACATAAATCCTATTGTAATTAATCTCAGTGATGACTCTGATAGTGATAGAAAAATTAGATTTAGATATTTAGATTAAAAATGCAATTATGTATAGATAATAAGGTCATAAATTTATTAAAACTTTGCATATATTTAATTTCTTAATGTAATTTTAATATTATACCTACCTAAATAAACAATAAATTATAAATCTTTATATTATAAGAGTACGTTCCTAATGTTCTGTCCTTTAATACCTACTGATTCGCAGTTTTATTGTTGTCGGCAGGTATAATCCATAAATGAAGTCAAAAGCTAACAGGGTATACTTTGAGACAAACTATACCTACAGTCAATGGTCCCTTTTTCTCCGGTGCTTTCCCTATACTCATTCCTTGTCCCTTTTTCTCCGTTGTTTTCCTTATACTCATTCCTCCCAAAGAAGGTCCTGGCCAGTATTTTCATTATAACCCGGTTTTTGATTACAGTCAGTGAGTGGCACATTTTTTTCCATAAATTTTTCAACAAATAAACCAGCAATTGCTCCTAGAAATACTAATTTACTCTATTTCCCTACGTTTTCATTTACACGGTCCTTATTGTTTCTAGCGAGAATACCTAAATTGTAAATTAAAAATTAATTCCTACATAATTAAATAATGCTTCAGTCAGACAATCTTGCAAGTAGACAAAAGTTTTAATAATTAAAATTCGCAGTGGCTAATTTAAGCAGTGCAATTTCCTGTTATATTCTGTCTCGCGAAGAAACATTAAATATCTTATATTTTCTAGTTTAGTTTAGGCAGTGAATAAACCCGGGCGCTATAAAGGCCATTTGTGCAGACGTTTGTTTGTATTTTTAGCGTTAAAATGTTTTATAATGGTCTTCTTGTCAGTATTTTATAATACACCTCTATAAATCTTCTTAAATGTGATATATGGCCGCAATATTTGAAAGTGTATTTCGCGTTTGCTTTATTGCTTTAACATTTTAACGCTTATTGTGGAATTTTCTTATTTTTCTCTTATTTTTCGAATAAAATGGTTGCTTGTTATGTATTAAGTCAATTTTACGACCTCGATAAACTTAAGAGAAGGGTAAAGTTTACAACATTAATTATTCCATCAAATAAAAAAAAACTGGTGTTTTAACGTTAAGAATATCTTTTATATTTCATTTTAAATCCGTAAAATAGACAGTCAATAATTGTTAAAACTAAGAGAATTCTGACAAGATTTTTTGAAACTCGCAGATCAAATAAAATATGCATTTTAAATTGATTTAAAAAGACTTCCTGGTCAGTATCCGGACTGCTTGAAAGGATATCACAGCGGAAAGACCGCACACAAAAGACGAATGACGGAAAATATAACGACGTATGTGCCAATTTATTCAGATCATTAAACACTGCACTGGACTTGGAGTCGTTGCAAAGGAATTTTCCTTACAAAGGGGTTTGGTTTCAAATACTTCCATTTCTTGATCATTAAATAAAACTTGTTTTAAAAATGATGCTATTTAGTTACCGATAAGTAAAATATTAGATCGTATAATTTTTTTTACTACAATTGTTATAAAAACTAAATCTTTTTAAACCCATATTAATTTATAAAGTACAATCATTTTACATACATTAAAAAAAGTAAAGTGCAGGTGAAAAAAAAGTGCCGTAACGTATATTTCACGCTCACAAAATCCATTGTGAAATCGCAAAGTAGCCTATGGATGTGTTTTGTTAAACTTAACTATGGCGACGCAAATGACATTGTTGTTTGGGAAGTAAAATTGACTACTAATTTGAGAGGAAAACCGGCAAAATATGAATTTATAACAAGAAGACACGTTGAAAGAAGAAAAAATAACACGGCAGAGAAAACAACCCAAAATTCACTTCTAGAAAAATAATAGAGTGATATAATAAAGAATACAGTAGGTTTATGGAATGATGTCGCGCGATACAGGTAATAGTAATTTTATATTACTTACCTATTAAAATTTTTGATTTATTAGTTAAAAAATTAAACTTAAATAAGTGGGTAATTGTCTCGAAAGTTGCCTCCTCTCCGATCTTGACCAAATTTGGTATACGAGGGTTTTTTGGGGCGCTGATTACGAATCTGCAAAAAATTTTCGGCAACGTTTCGTTTTCGAGACATTCATCATCAAAGTTAAAAATCGAACTAACCCAATTTACACTATTCCTCCTTCTTTTTGCACAGAATTCTTGATTTTTACACTAAATTGGCACACAATATTTCATAAACACCTTTTAAAAACTTGTTTTTTATATTTAACCTTTTTCCATTTAATTGCAAACATCCATTTTCGCACTCCCCAACGTGGCCGCAACCATTGATACACTAGCAAATATGGCTGCTGCCTTTGAACTTAAAAGTTCGCAATTTAATGGAAAAAAGGTGTAAAATAAATAAAAATACAAGGTTTTAAAAGGTGTTTATAAAATATTGTGTGCCACTTTAGTGTAAAAATCAAAATTGTGTACAAAAAAAGGGGGAATATAGTGAAAATGAGGTTAGTTTGATTTTTAACTTTGATGATGAATATCTCGAAAACGAAACGTTCCGAAAAAATATGTTTTCAGATTCGTAATCAGCGCCCCAAAAAACCCCCGTATACCAAATATGGTCAAAATCGGAGAGGAGGCAACTTTCGAGACAATTACCAATTACTATATGAAACTCATATACTACAAAAAAGGTCTTTTTACACTCATGAAATTTCTCCTGCGTGAAAAAAGACCTAATTAATATGCTTGTTGCATAAATTATTACTTTTTCTTAATATCCTATTTTTGAAAAAAAAGCAGCGCCTAAATATCCTTAAAACCGCCAAAGCCACGTTTATAAAATTCGGCATTTGGGTTTTTTTTAGGTATTTTTAATTTAACGGTAATATCGGCATTGTTGCTGGATTAAACTGTAAATGCTGTACTGTCATATCTCATCAACTAGTAAAGATATAAATTTAAAATTTCTGGGTATTAGTATCTTACTAAATTTAAAAATAAATAGGACATTTTACTAAGGATAACAAAACTATTATTACGTGTAGCCCAAAACGAAAAAAATTGGCAACAATCTGATATTACTGTTTGATTTGGCATGCCCAAGAATTATCAAATACCAACGAATTCTTGGGAAGAAATAAACTAAACAAACCTTGTTTGGCATTTATATAATCAAAGGGGAGAGGAGGGAGAGTTCTTGTAAACACACTCCACCGGCAACAAACACACTAAATAACATCACTCCGGAAATATTAACTTTTTCAATGTTTATGACATTGCACCATAACTAACATTTTTATAAACCAATGATTCTTTGTAAGAAAATAATTTTTAAATTCAGAGAACTATTTTTGTTTATTATCTAAAGTGACAGACAGATATGTCATTTACTTTAGATGCTCAATTCGATTCCTGTTGATCAAGTAAGTTTACGAAACGTATTATTGAATAATACAACCTAATAAAAAGAAATAAAATGACATTAAAGTGCCCTACAATACCTGATTTAATGTAATTTTTTATTATTTAACTTATATTATATTAATCAACTTTGTTGCCGGTGCAATCGGATTTTAGAACTGTCATATCAATAAATGTTTATATTTAAATCGATGTTTTCTATATTAACACAAAAACCAATATTTTTAAATAATTTTATTACATTTTCATAAAATTGCCGATGAGTTGACAACTTGTTTACGTTTTCAAACAAACAAACAGTAAACGAAACATCTGACTACAAATATGTTGTATAGTCTGAATCGTGCAAAATGAATTATAAACGTAGTTTAGGTTTAGGATAGAAAGGGTGACAATTTTAACAGAAAATCGTGATTTTGTCATTCGAACTGGTAGAGATTCAATAAAACCCTTTAAATTTATAGAATAACTTAGTCGCTCTTTGGGCCCCTTAATAATTTTTGATCAATTCCATTAAATCACAATTATGGATGTTACTGAAAAAATTGCCATTTAAATTTATAATACCAAATAAAATGAGCTCGTTTTTAAATAGGCCCATTTATTTAGGCACTAAAAATAAAGTATTATAAAAGCAGACTTTTTCACTCCCTGACATTTTGTTATTTTGTTATTGGATTATATTCTCGGCAGCTCGTTTCTTCAGGAGCACCGGAAGAAAAGTCAACATAATTTCTTCAAATGACACAAATATAACCAGCAAATATCGCATCACAAATTGCCAGTGTAATGCTGACTAACGACTCTGTCATCCGTTTTGTAGATCACGAAAATGCTTTATCACTTTTATTGCAAGACGACGTAGGTTATCTTTAATATCCGACTCGAGCACGAATAAAATACGCGCTTCGCTCAAATATATGCTTCTCATATGAACTTGCCGGAGTAAATGCGATATTATAAACATTTTTAAGTGCTACTTAAAGTCAGTTTTAGGATTGTTTGTCATTTGCTTCAATTAACTGAATACTAAGATAACTTTATGTGACATAAAATAAGTATGTTTTCATCCTTATTATACAGCCTGTAAGAAATTTGCCATAAATATTATACCAAAGTAAGGATCATTTTAAACAAACGATAAAATATGGGAATAAGTTTTTTTTTTTTTTTAAGAAAATATTGTTGCAGAAACACTTCTTGCAACATGAATGTTATTTTTCCATAACCAAAAGTATGCCAACATTTCCTTCTAAATCCTAATAAAATAATAAAATCAATTTTTTAATCAGTAAATTTCCCTTATAATCGTGACAACACCGCTTTAATAAATATAAATCATTCTTAAAAATTCCTCTTTACAAATTAAAAAACAGTAAAACACAAAAAACCGCACGTCGTTATGCCACGCCAACGCACCGACGTGCTTTCGTGAACTTGTGATGACGTAGCGAGTCGACGCACCCAATAAGAGCTCAAGCCCTTCAGTCGACGCGAAAGGATTGGGCAATTGCGAAAAGGGTTAGGAGCGTCCAAAGAGCTCGAACCGCACGCGTGAATATTTTAAAAGTGGTAAGTTATTGGGCTCTGTCAGTGAACCATTGTCTGAAAGTTTTTCTCCGTTTTATTACGAGACGTACAGTCATCTGTGCGGTTGAGATGGGACCCGTGGTTGAAAATTTCTCTCCGTTTTCTTACGTCAGTACAGTCATCTGAGCGGTTAAAATAGGACCCGTGGCTAAGAGGTTTTTCTCTATTCTTTACGACAACGTAAACATTCTCTAGCATTCAGGGAAATTGCCGAAATGTATAAGGTAGTTTATAGAAAAATAGTAATTGTTTTCTATAGTTTGTACGAGAGCGGACATTTCTCTTAGCTAGTAAAGCTACCCTAAATGTTTCTCGGTGTCAATTTTAGATTGATACATTCTACGCAAAGTTTAAGAGCAAGGTGTAATTAAAGTGATTGTAATGAACTAAAGCAGGACAGGCGTTAGCTGAAAGTGGTAATTTAAAAAAGTGATAGTGAATGATATTTTAGGAGATTAGCTGCATAAGAAGGTAACATCTAAACTTGTTGATAAGATAATTTGTCAATAATTTGTACCGAGTGTCACAGAAGTGGCAAGTGATACCGAGTTTCCCAAAAACTGTTAATAATTTCCAAATTTGACTTTTAACTTTATAACTTCTATAGTGATGAAAAACAATCTTTAATTTTGTCGTAAAGCAGATAGATTTACGCCTCGTAGACTGCGGAAGGTGTTTCGGGTTTCTAGTGAAATTTAATTAAAATTTTTGCCAAATTTAAGGGAATTTTTCTCCGATTTTTAAAATTTTTTTTTCGCACATTTTTTCTAAAATTAAGTCTTAAAATGTTGTGCACATCTGATAATAAATAAATTCTTGACAAGTTAGTTAAGGCTATCAGTGCCTATTAAACAGGGTAATTTCGAACCTTTTCCTTTCTTTTATGTTTTAAAAGTAAACTAAATTCAAAAAATTCGTCAAGGGATTTTTTTTTACTTTTAAGAAACTGTATAGTTATAAACATTAAATTAAGTTGCTGATACGCCCCATTGGCGTATTACACGATATTTTGTGGTATAGTTATGTATATATTTTATTGTAAATAAAAACATGTGTATAGTATTTCTATTCTTACGGCCGAGTGATGATCGCGTTGTTAAATTTAGCAATGGACTTAGCAATTGTTAAAAGTTAACAACGGTTTAGAATGTTTAACAAAACGTCATTGTCAGTGTTATTGAATGATTTTAGTAGGCAACCTGTCAAAATCTGATATTTTGTTAAACATTCTAAACCGTTGTTAACTTTTAACAATTGCTATGTCCATTGCTAAATTTAACAACGCGATCATCACTAGGCCGTTAGTATCTCATTTAGCAATAGTCATTCTATAGGGCGTCCAAACCCTAATTTGCACCTATTGATTTTCAGTTCATATTTAGTCGATAGCAGAGTTTGTCGGCAACTACTTATGGTGCGGAGGCGTGCCGATTAACGTTTCCCCACTAAAGATCCTTAAAGGACCCCTCACAATACTAATAGAAAATGGGTTTTGGCCAATTGTCTTAATACGCTGATTTAAATTCTCTATGGGCACAAAATCGGATAACCCCCAATACCACCAAGATCACGTTTAAACGTCAGGAGGATGCATTTTGATTATTGGTCAATTGCCTTTCCGAAATATTTACTAACTGGTAGGAAGGTTAAGCTACCACCGACCAAAACCTGCCATGTGATTTGTCCCTGTTTACGGCTTGTAAAACCCTTTGATCGTGACTTCCGTACGACAGTCACGATCACACCTCAATACCATCGAACCCAACAATAGACCAAGCTTTGGCATGGTCTGGAGTTGAGTAGAGGGTGGGGGTTGGTAATCTATTGCTGGGGTCAAAGGGTATTCGGTTGTGATGGTTTAGGTGGCTGTGTTACGGAATTTATGATCATGTTTTAGTCGGTGGTTAAGGGGGGGGGAGGGAAGTTGTAGTCTACTACAATTCTACAGTTCTACTACAGTATTAAATATTTCGGTAAAGCAACTGACCAATAATTAAAATGCATCCTTCTGACTTTTACAGGTGATTTCGGTGGTATTGAGGGGGTTATCGGATTTCGTGCCAATAGAGACTTTTAAACAGCGTGTTAAGGAGTATCAACTTGCAAAGTTTCAAAAAAATGGCCGAAACCCATTTTCCATAAGGATTGTGCGGTTTGCTTTTTAATTTTAGTCTAAGATTCGAATTAACCACCTACATCCATCTACCAATCGTATGAATTCTTTTTTATCAATTTTATTATGGTACGTAAACAAATGTATTACGAATTGGGTGCTTAAAAAATTATGGTCAAGGCTATGATTAATTTAAAAAAAATTGCAAAATATTTATGGTTCCTGTTTAATGTCAATTTTTTTTTATTCTACATGACAGTACAGATCTACCACTAAATTGTTTTTCTTTAGTTTCATCAATAAACCCTTTGAAAATTTTTTAATGCTGATCTGGAAAAAAATTGAAAGGTATACTCGTTGCATATTTTTAATACTAAGAGTAGACAAATAAAATATTACCATAAAATTAACTTTAATATATAGGTTTAATTACTTTAAGTTAAAATGAATATACTTAGTTACTTTAAAGAAAAGTAGTGTTAAAGGTTTTCGCAGAAGCTAATAAATGCCAAATCAAAGGATAAACATACAAAGTAAAGTAAACAAGTTTAGGAACTTTACTTCATTTTCACACAAAATTACCATGTCTTACACTAAGAACTTTGTGTTTGTTTTTGCTGTGCTTCTACAGGTCTTAACTCGAGTGTAAATCCTAAAATTCGGCATAAGAAGTTTTGTAACTACAAACAAATGCTGTAGAGTAAACTTTTATTAAGTCTTTATATGAGGGTTGAAACCCTAAAAGCTGAAAACATGTATCGGTAAGTTTTTAATAGTCTTTTGTTCTAGCTTATATTGTAAAATCCAAATACTACTTTTAAGTAATTTATAATTTATCCTTAAAAATTAGTATACTACTTAAAATACAATAATTCTAAAAGGTAAGAAAAATAAAGTAAATTAAACAGCAACAAAAATTGGAAAAGCCCTTTTGATAACGATAATTAGTTGCAAGCAAAAAAAACTGCAGGTCTTGGAAGAATGCAATAGGGTAACTCTCCTTTAGGTACCAGGACATTCGGGAATAGAAGGCAACGAAAAAGCGGATGAGCTAGCCAGACAGGGATCATCCACACCATACCAGAACCTGCCTATGGAGTGACCAAAACAACAGCACGAGGGCAAACCAGGGAATGGATTTAAAACGAACACGAGGAATACTGGAGGGACCTAGTAGAATAAGACATGGAAAAAGCTTTATAAGGGGCTCATCCAAAAGAACAAAGAAAGAACTACTCAAACAAAGTAGGAAAAGACTTCGCATATCAGTAGGGCTGGTAACAGGGCACGATAACTTAAGAGAACACCTACAAAAGATAGGGTCATACAATGGGGACCTAAGTTGCAGAATGTGCGACGAGGGGAAAGAAACAGCCTCCCATATCCTGTGCGAATGTGAAGCGTTAAATCACAAAAGACAAGCATTATTAGGGCAACCGAAAAAGAGCCCACAGGAATATATCAACCAACCAGTCTCGGGGTTATACAGACTCATAGAAGAAACAAGACTTATGGGAGGATTGGTATAACAGATATTGAGAGATTAGGCACAAAAAGCCCAAGATGCTGCGTTGCCTCCGGTAATAAATCTAGGCGGCTTCAAGGGCAGAGAAGAAGTTGCAAGCAGCCGTAGCTCGTATATTATTTTGTAATGCAACCAAAAACACGTATGTCAAATAAGGACCAAGTTCCTAACCAAAAATCTTGGCCTTTTAAGTTACTGTGATCTAAAATTAAGTTTTGTCCCCAATTTTGTTTCACTCTTTTTGACTTAGCAAGTTTTTTATTGATTTGTCTGTATCAACGCTTTTTTTTAATGATACAATTAGTTTTTTTCATTTATATAGATAGTCAGTAAAAAACTTGCCAAGTCAAAATAAAATGGAGCAAAATTGCGGACAGAACCCAGTGTAATTTTAGATCTCAGTACTTTAAGAGGCCAAGGTTTTTGAATAGGAACATGGCCCTTATTTTACATAAGTTGGACATAAGAATGCCCAAAATTGGGAAAAAGGGATATTGTGCCTAAATGCATTTTATTATTTGAAAATCCTTAACTTATTAGGTATACCCAAAAACAAACCAATCTTAACTTTTTTTTATTTTATATTGAACACACGGTATATATTTACTTATTTAAATAGAAAATCACATTTCAAGTAGAATAACACTTTCACCTAACCTCCAAATATTTTTAATTATTAATTTTTAATCCAGAGTGCTAAAGATGCGTTAATAAAGTAATTTTGGACCAAGTAGTCACGGAAAAATAGATGTGACTGTTTTTGCTTTTTGCCTCTATAGACTTATTTAAAAATTGCCAAATATTATTTTAGTCATTTTTTTTAAATGGACCAAGAGTGGCTTAGTAGAATAGCTGAAAAGGTAATTTTTTTATCCACAATTTGATACCACAAATCGATATTTTAGTTAAAAGTGTTTTAGAAAGATCCACATCGAATTATTTGTTATTTTGCTATAATCGCACCAACCGGTCGTAGCCGGCAGCGGTAATAGAAAAATAATGTGGCCTGGACAAAACGGTAATTGGTTGTATTTCACCAATGCAGTTTTAAATGAAGTACGCGAAACAACTGACAGAAGGGAACTTTGCCAATATTAGCAAATTGATCGTTTCCAATAAACTAAAAATAGTCCAGTAAATGAAGGGACAAAGCTGTAAATAAATCTGTACAGTTTTCCATTGTGGCGCATTTCTTAGGTCTTCGAGAATGTTTTCGACCGAAAAAAAGTTTATCAACATTAACAGGTGGGAAAGGGCTAAAAACGGCCCCTCAAGGCCCGAAAAATGGGGTTTCCGCTAATATCTGCCAAAATATGCTAACTGGAAAATTTTTGTTTTAACAAAAAATAAAAATCGTCTTATAATCTACAAAAATAGTTCTTATAAGTTTTTTCAAAAAATCGATTGTTTTCGAGATAACGGGACCCAAGTCTTCTCATTTCAGCTGCCGCTCTACTGCTAGAATGCCGCTTTCTTCGTGGATTTACTAATAAGCGGGCGGACGAATTGTTCCATTACTCGAGCAATAATGTATATTTTTTAATTATTCAAAGTTTATCGGAATGGGAAAACCCGTACCTATCATTGCATATGAGTTTGGATCCATTCTGATTTTCCTAGAATATTAAAAAAAGAGAGAAAATCTCATTAATTAATTGATATATTTTTTAAAAAAATAGTTTGTTATTACCATTTTTTTTATAACGAGACCCTGAAAATTTTCTTGACTATCTTTCTTGCGTTTTAGTAAAAAAATGTTTTGCCCATCTGCCATTTTTAGTAAGAAAATACTACTACCACATCTATCCAGTGTGGGATGTTATGGATTTTTCGACGGCCGTTTTTGCGAAAAATATTGTTGTTGCGAAAAAAATAGTAAAGAACATTTTGTAGATTTTAAGGTGATCTTTGGGGGGCTATTTTCAGCTGGTTCCCACGTCGAAATCGTGTTAAACTTTTTCTCACTCGAGAGCATCCGCAAAGACCTAAGAATTGCGCCACAAATGAAAACTGTACAGATTTATTTATAGCTTTGGGTACTTTTAGGTCTTCAGTTACTGAACTAAAAGAGTTTATTGGGTAGATTACCTTTAACATAGTTTTTTAGTTATGTTTCCTGTTTATGTAGGTATTGATTTCAAATATAATAATTTATTTAGAGTCAGCAATGCGTTGCTACGTTGAAGATTGAAAGTTTGGTAAAATGTATTTATTATATTTTTAATAAAATAACTTAGTTACATCTCTGAGGTCCTAAATAAACTAAATAAAAAATAAATAAGATAATTAACCTCAGGATTACAAACCTATTTTTTAACCTGTAAACTGCAAACCCCACGGAATTTTTGCTCTTAAAATCGTTCTGAAAGCAGTAATCTGACTTATGAGTACTCGAATTTTTTCGTTTTTTTTATGCCCAAGGGATTGGTGAATAGAAAATTTAATTTTATTAAGATTTAGTTGGTTAAAAATTGATTTGAATAGCTATAAGAAATATAAAACAGTCAAAGTGTCATTTAAAATACAAAAATTTATAACTATTTTTCTAAACACCCGATTTTCAAATTTCCAACCAGATTTTAAAAATGACACATAAGGCTTTAAAAAAATATACCATTAGGATGTTTTGCTAAGAAAGTCTATTCATTTGGGACTTCAAACAAATTAAGAATCCGATCAATGAAAAAACTAAATAAATATCCATAAAATATTGGTTTTCAAGAATCTATTTTTGTTTTTCTCATAGAAAATATATAAAAAAAGATAAACTTAAAAGATATAAAAAATATACACAAGTACAGTTTTCGAATTTACTTATTATTATTTACTTCTCAAAATTTACTTCTACACACATCTACCCCGGCTTGCAGTTCTAGGGTTTGACAATAACAAATTATGCTACGGCTAGTTGATGTTACGTCAAAATAAATAATTAATTAATGTGAATTTTTAAAAAAATATTTTTAACTAAAATACGTGTAGTATCAAATTGTCGGTAAAAAATACTCTTTTTAGCTGTTCTACTGAGCCAACTGAAAAAATTTACTGTAGAGCTATAAAAACACATCTTTCTTGAAACTACATGGTTCAAAATTTACCCTTTTATCGCATTGATGGCACTCTGAATTAAAAATTACAAATATTTGGAGGTTGGGTGTCAAAATGTAGCAAAGGAAGTGTCATGGTACTTGGAATATCACTTTCAATTTAAATAAATGAAAATATACGGGGTTCTTACCTAAAATAATAAAGTTAAGGTAATTTCCGGCTGAAATGGAAGCGAAAGAAAATAACGAGATCCGTCAAATTGTGCATATTTATGTGATATACCTACATACCAAATTTTATTATTGTATCCTAAAGAGTTAAAAAGTTATGGAGGTAAGTCACCTGCTAGAGACCCCCGGTATATGAAGTTACCGACAGGTCAATGTAAAAAGACAAAAGTACAAATGACTGTAAAAAGACTAAGGTACAATTAGGCATAAAATTAACCAAGAATCTTTTTAGCTGCCTTTCAAACTGTCTTAGAAAAATCGTAGGTTTTCTACTGTGAAACTGTTAAGATTAAAAACTTTTAGTTAGGATAGTTACCAACTAAAAGTAATTATAGATATATTAAAATAAATAAACTGCAACACAAAAGGCAAATATGCAGTCAGAACAAAGCGGCAATATTTACAAAAACAATCCGTCTAAATGTAATAACTTTATGATATTTTTATTAGAAAACTTTATTTTTTGCTACTTTATAAACATTAATTTATGATCACAGTAATAAAAATAAAAATGGAAAGAAAATAAACATGTTAGAGTTATTTCTCCATGGAACAGAAAAGTCATAAACCAAGAATTATGCTCTTCTATATCTTGTCTTAGATCGAAAAATATCTGACTGTAACAAAAAAATTTCGAGCCAATTTTCTAACACATCGCCAACATAAATTGCCTATCAGCCGTAGTATTTCAAAAAAATTACCTCTATCACGGCACGAAATCTCCACCCTTCGACAGGCCCATTAAAATTCTTAGAGAAATCTGAGTGTCGCTGTCCTTTTTCATTGACATTGTCATCACGTGAAGTGGGTTTCCATTACTACGTAATATAGCGCGTGCGAAAAAGGGATCGATAAAGGAATGACACTGTTTTGCCTCTCGCGTTTTGTTATTCATGGAGGGTGAAGGGTTGTTGTGCTACGTGGTGCTGAACTCGATCCGGGGGGATTGATTTTTTGCGTGGAATAGAGGAAAAAACAAACAAGGCGGTGAATAGTAAAGTAAATTTATACGATTCTTTTGCATAAACTTTGACTTTTTACGCGGTTTTTTTCAAATTTACTGATAAAAATAAAGTTTATTTTTGCTGAAGTATTATTGGGTTTCGTCACGAAAAAAAAATTGTATTGCATCGTCTTATTTTATCTGCCGTAATTATCTATTATACTTAATTTATTGTAGCCCCGAAGGCCATCAGTTCTCCAAAAAATAATTCCAAACTAGTGGGGGACTGTATACAGGCCCTGGAAAAAGTCGGCTTGGCAAACAAACTTACGGTAGCCTGGATACCAGGCCACGAGGGCCACCCAGGTAACGAAGAGGCCGGCGACCTAGCCAAAAGAAGATCAGCCATGGAAATGATGGGCCCTGAACCATTCTGTGGAATCTCGGCAGGCCTCTTTAAAGCATCTATTAAGAGCAGGGTAGACAGAGAGTTTCAAAGCTGGTGGGTACAAACACCAGGACAACGACAGGCAAAGCAGTTCATTAAGACCTGCTCGGCCAAGTTTACCTCGGACCTACTGAGCCACAGTCGTAAGGTCGTAAGGATAACGGTAGGTCAACTAACAGGACATTGCAAACTCAACAAGCACCTTGAAAGAATAGGCCTGGTGGAGGATAGCCTGTGTAGGTTCTGCCAGGAGGCTGAACAAACAGCCGTTGATGTGTGGTGCCACTGCGAAGCACTATGTAGGTTTAGGTTTACTAGGCTTGGTGAGGAAAAACCAAAACCGGCAAGATATATGGAGTGGCCAGTGTCAAGACTTTGGAGTCTAGTTAAGAAGACGGGCCTGGACAAGGTACTTTAAAGAACGATAAGAGAAACCACAATAAATCTGGTAAGGTTGCAGTGGTGAAGGTCATTTTTGCCATCTCCGCTCAAATTATCTAATCTAATTTATTGTAAAGTAAATGGGTAACAAATATGTCTGTATAATAATGATCAACATAAACACTCTTACTACTACAGTCTACATTTTGTTATTAAAAATATTAACAAAGAAATAATTTAAATTTAAAAATATTTCAAAAATAAAAGAAACAGTCCAGGCTCCAAATATAAATTGGAAAATATGATTTCACTCTTTGTTACAAAAATAACCGAACTTTTCCTAAATAGAAACAACCAGTATACATTTTGACATAATTCTTTTTTCTTTAATTCTATTTTATTTGCACGCTTAACCAATTTGTCAATTGAGTCGGAAATATTCTTTTTTGGAACCTTGCCTAGCTTGTCGGTCGTCCCCTTTTGAATGCGGTCAATTGAGTAATGGTGATTTTCTTTCATTGTTAAGTGAAGTTTCGGGAAAAGAAAATAATCGCAGGGTGCCAAATCAGGTGAATACGGCGAATGGTGCAAGGTAACAATTTGATTTTTTGACAAAAATTCACTCACAAAGCGTGAACGATATGATGGAGCCTTATCGTGCAAAAGTGACCAATGTCCTGGTTCGCGATATTCAGGCCGAATGCGACAAATTGCGGCAAGCAAACGTCGTAAAACGTCACGATAGCACTCCTCCGTCACTGTTTGACTGGCCGGAACAAATTATTTGTGAATTATACCCTTCGAATCAAAAAAAAAACAATTAGACCTTGTTTTCACTTTTGACTTTTCCAAACAATTTTTCTTGGGATTTCCTTTTTCGGGTGACCCCTATTCAGCAGATTGAAACACCATGTCTCGTCACCAGTTACTATCGTTTTCAAAAAGTTGGTACACACTGTATGTTGTCGCTTTCATTACTAAAGGGCGTGACTAAAAAGATGGCAAATTTCAGGTAAGCCTGATTTTTACAATATGAACAGTGACATGGCTATTTATTTTATTGTTGATTGATAATTTAAAAATTTAGTTATAGTCTATATGTGTGTACCATACACTAACCCGTTACCAAGAAGCGCACTTTAAGATAGGTTCATTATACGTAATTCAAAAAGAAATTTCTTACTTTTGCCAAAATAAATGTGCCCAGTGGTTATCAATAAGTATATATTTAATGTTTTGATATTTTTGCTAAAAATTATTAGTCTAAAGATTTTTACTTGCAAATTTTAAATTAGAGTTAGGATGTTGACCGGGCAAAAGAATTGCGTTAGTTTAGTTCTTTATGGTCGGTTTCAAGCGACATTTTTTGTTTGTACGTGATTTTAACCAGTACCACGTATACAAAGGGATTCTGGACATTGCCAAAGTACTACAGAATGTTAAGGTGATTATATTTTTGACCTTCAGAACCAGAACTAACCATTGGTTTGGTAAGCATGACAGGCCTATTAAGATGCTTTTGGTTTAGTTATTCAGCATATACGCTAGCGTCTACAGTAGTAAATAAAATGTTGACCATAAATTTGGAAATAGAATTGGGTAATGTTCAGCGACACATCTCGGTTTTGTGTGGATATAAATGACGATCGTGCAAGGGTACGAAAACGACGATGGGAAAGGCGTCACCCAAATTTAAATGTAGAAAAGCAGAATTATCGAGTTGTTGGAGTGTTGTGTGGGAGTCTATTATGTACAGTAGTAATTCACTTTTTATATTTTGTCAAAGGCAATACAAAAGCTTACCACCATGTCTTTACGATTATAGAAACGTATCATTTTCCTTAACTTAGAGCTTTTAAAATCTATCCTTTCAATAAGATAATGCCTGGCCCAATCTAGCAAGTAAGGGTAACAATACCATTCTTTAAACATGCTCACATTATTCTTCTGCCATGACCATTAAGATCTCCTGGCTTTTGAAAGATAGATCATGCGTGGGACAAGATGAGTAAAAAAGTATTTTACCCCATCCTACATAGACACTAGAATTCCTTTGACCCATTTACAGTTAGCTTTTAAGAGTATTGCAAACCATGGAGGATGAACATATTTATAAACTTACTTGCCAAACCCTTTATTTAAATTGTATTTAATTTTAATCAGATACCTATCATAGTTATTTAGTTATTTAAACTAAAAATTATCAACAAAAATACCTATAAGTTTCGATCATATGTTTCACTGTCTTTCATTTAGGTATATATATATATATATATGATATATATATATATTCTACTTTCTTATGTCATTACTTATATATATATATATATATAAAATATTGATAAACAGCAATTTAATTTTTAAATTTAAATTTCTGTACGTAAAATTGGTTAAGTTAAAAACTGTTTTATTCGAGAGACAAAAAGACAGATATTCTAATACATATAAATAGAACAACACAACTGTTTGGGACGTTTTAGAACCCTCTTCAGATGATCATCAAACTGAAAAATAACTTTCAGATTTACACTGGCTAGAAGTCCCAGTTCTTTAGACCCTACTGAATCATAAAATGAAAATAGACAATCTGAGAAGGGTGACTGATAAACAAAAGAAAATGTAAAAAGTACCCTTTACTTAAAAGAATTCTGTAAGGCTTTCCATGATCACCTAATCTTATTATGTGAAGCCCATTAAAAATGATAACTTATTTTTTTCTAGGTGATAAACAAAAAAGAAAGGATAAAATAATAACATGCTTTTTTATTAAATGGAAAAATTATGTCAGTTATCTAAGACCCTTTTCAAAATAAATATACAAATTGTATTTTTCGTGTTTTTATCTTAACTATTATTTATTTATATAACATGCAAAAACGACAACAATAAAAAAGGTTTATTATATATTTTATTACTCTTATCAGCACTGGTCTTAAGTTGTAAATGCTACGTACGAACTATTCAAAATGTGTAACATATTACCCTCGGGTAATAAAACTTGGCTTTTGTTGCCATTTTCTATTTTAACTTTTAAGGCTGGATACTGTGTGTGTGACTTTATAGCCAACCTCTGAAGCTGCAATAAAAATATATTTCTTTAAATCTAATACAATTACAATCCTGTCTCATGATTTAACATACCGGTGGTGCATCGTCGGGCGGGATATAGAAACCATGTAATTTTTTATGGGGTCAATTAAAGCTACCCTAATTGTTTTGGAGAAAAAATCTATTAAAGTTTATTAAAAAGCATGCAAATCTACGTTATTGGTAAAAACTTTAGATTTTTCGGTTAAACCGTTTGCGAGTTAGATGGTAATCTATTTTTAAAAATTGTTACTTTATTATCGCCTCATACAGTGTGAAAGTTTTAGATGGAATAATCCACACAACTAATAGCTCGAAAATCTACAGCGAAGATCCTCAGGACACGTCGATTTTTATTTTTGGCCGCAGGGTTTTTTTGATGATAAATTCATATATACAGGGCGACCCAACAACAAGTTATGACAAGTAACTTATTTTTTTGTAATGTAACACATATTTTTTTTTCCTTTTTAAGCATGTTTTATGCCAACTTAAAATTCCTTTTGTAAAATTAGTCCTTTCATGTTTTAGTTTATACCTAACTATTGAAGATGTAGAGCTATCTTACGAGTTAAACTAATTATGTAACTAAGACCGTACAACAGGTGTACATCTAAGAATTAACGGCGGCGACTTTTTGTTAAAATTTATGTTGTTGACATTTGTCAAAAATTTGAACATTTGTGTTGTGAAATTGTGTTTTAAATTTTCGCTGATTATTAATTGTTCTTTCTTGTTATTAATTCATCCAAAAATGGTTCGTGAAGAAGTTTGTGTTTTATTTAATAATATATATTAAGATAAAAATCCTATAGTGCAATCCACAGTTTTTAAAATTTTAAAGAAGTTTTCTGAAGTTGGACATGTTAGAGATAATTTACGGCACCGCTCTAAGGTGTCCGAGGAAGTAAAATTGAACGTGCTATTAAATTTTCAAGAAAATCCGCATACGAACTCAAGAGGGGGGTGTGATATTCTCAGCTGAGATTCATCAAAATTGTAAACGAGGACGATCCTGATCGTAGAGTTGAATTCTGCGCTAACATGATGGCCAGGTACAATGCAGATAATCATTTTGTCGATCGTATTATTCTTTTCGAGTTTTGCATTCAAGGGAACCTTAATAAGCAAAACTGTGCTATGGGCGCCCCAAAATCCGCATTGGATGATGGAGGCCCATTTCAATATCAAAGGTAAATGTTTGGGACGGAATAGTCGGGGACAGAATTGGACCATTTTTATTGATGGAAACTTAACTGGTGAAAAATATTTAAAATTGCTTATGGATTTGGTTCCGGTTCTTGCTCAGCTATATCCAGATGAAGATCTCCTGGCCTCCTAATGACACATTATGGTTTCGCAAGATGGAGCACCTCTTATTACCAGCGTAAAGTTAGGGACTATTTAAATGACATTTTCCTGGACGATGGATTGGGCGACGAGGAGTAATCGAATGGCCGATCACTGACCTCACGCTGGATTACTTTCTTTAGGGTTATCTTAAGAGTAAGGTGTACTTTAACCGACCAGCAACTATCGAAACCTTAAAAGAAAGAATCCGGAATGAACAATTGTCAAAGAGGAGTTTATTCGTCGACTGTTAAGAAGTAGATGGGATCCAATTTGAACATTTAATTTAATTTGTTGTTTTACTTTTTTTATTAAATTTATTGATATTATGTTCAATCGTAAATATCTCGATATCTGTTGAGTTTAGGTATAGGACATAAAACATGAAAGATACTTAGAATTTTAAGCAAAATTTAAAAAAGAAAAAAATATTTTTCCATTAAAAAAATGAAGTTACTTGTCATAACTTGTTTTTGGGTCCCTTATACATGAATTTATCATTAAAAAACTGTGACAAAATAAATGATCGGGATCTTGCTCTTAAATAAACGTCAATAGTATTTTTCTCTAAAATAATTACGGAAGCCAATAATTGACTCCATTAAAAATTACATGGGATGCACCACGCGGTATGTTAAATTGTAATAATAATATATAGATGTAATATCTTGTGATTTTTTTTATTTGTTGGGATTAATAATGTATTAAACATGAGAAATATAAATAAATTGTAGCCAGATAAAAGCAACAATTTTATAATTTCTGCAAGTTATTAGGTCTGTCTTACTAGCAGAACCCATCCAAAAAAACAAAGTTGTGTTGTTATTTTATACATCGTTTTTTTTTAATCCCTACTTTGGCATTTCTGATCAATATCTGAAATTGTAAGCTTTTTATTTTTTTATTTGACTATTCTGGACCTTTCATATTTATTTGTATGTCTTGACAAGAAATACCTAAACATGGATAACGTTTTTTTTTCTTTTTCTTTATCATTAAAAAATCCACGAAAGCTTATATGTAGACTAAGTACTAAATGTTTACCTATTTTTTTTTGTTCTCTCAACGAAATTTAAAAAAAATATTTATATATATTTATATATATATATATATATATATATATATATATATATATATATATATATATATATATATATATATATATAATATATATATATATATATTATTGTATATATATATATATATATATATATATATATATATATATATATATATTTTATTTTCATTTCCAGGATAAGGTGTTGAAAGAGAAAACTTTTTATTTTTTGATTTTATCGAAAAAAGCACCTTATAAAAAATTTTTCTACTTCTAAAAATAAGATTGGTAGAAACATTTAACATATTTTATACGGGGTGTTCAGAAAATTAAAAAACTTAAAAGATAAAATAAATGTTTATTCGAGAAGATATGGAAATAAGTCACTAGGAAAAGTTGTTCAAAATTAAAAAGGGAGTCTCTTAAAAATTTTTGAAAAATGCCCCCTTTTTTTTTTTGGATTTTAAATTTTTTTTCTCCCAAAAAAAAATCCATTATAGTTAAATCTGGACTTAGGAGGCCACTGGTGGTCCCCTTTCAATCCAGTGTCTGGAAACGCATGGTCAACCTTTCAACCGTTGCCCATAATGTGCTGGGCATCCATCTTGTTGGAAATAAAATGAACAACGGTAGTCTAATAAATTTTTTAATTCACCGTCAAGAAAATTTCTTAACATAGCTATGTAACTATTCGCATTACAAGTGTTGCGAAAAAAGGCCCTATTATTCCGTTAAAAAAAGGGCACCACACATTTATTTTTTAACAGTACTGACCCCCCCTGGTATGCGAAAATGGGATTAAGTCACCCCAATATGGGATTTGGGGAAACCAAAACACCATTGGTAAAAGTTGATTCAAGAAAACTTATTTTCTTATGAAAATCTCTTTCCATACTGCCAACCCACAAACAGAAACCCCAAAAGTTTTGCCTCATCGCCGATTTCCAAAACATGATTAAAAACTGGCTTGTATGGATGTATCTTGTTGTGTTTTAATATCTCCTGAATATCGACTTTTAACAAATTGGGATTTTTTTGCTTTTTCTTAATTAATGTCGGGGTTTTCCTCTACGAAAATACCCCCAAAGTGCTTTTATCATTTTTTTGTTTTTTTTTTTTTTTTAGGTATTGAAAATGAGCCTGTTAAAAACTTCAAAATTATTTTACGGCAACTATTCTCAGAAACGGAACATTGGGGGGAATTTTTTTTTAAACCTGAATAACTCACGATAACATTTTTCACCTTTTTCCCTAGCATTGCACCAAGTAAATTTTTGCTGTAAAGTAAGCATTTTTAAATGACAAACTATTTTGGTAATGAATTTTAAAACGAAGTGTCAATAAAGCTTGTCACTATCAACGCCTACTAGTACAAAAATTTGGAAAATTGTTAATTTATAATGAAATTTTAACAAAAAAATAAAAGTAGGCCAATTTTTTCAAAAAAAAGGATTGGGTCCTCTTTTTTTGAAAACTTTTTTTTGTGACTTATTTCCATTCTTTTTAAAAAATGTTTACTCTTGTATCATTTAATTTTTTTGAAACCCGTATAAAAAAAGTTAAATGTTTCTTCCCCCAATTTTTTAAAAAATTTTTCCCCTTTTTTAAAAACTTTTTCATAAAAAAAAAAAAAAAGTTTTTTTTCTTCAACACCTTATCCTGGACATCTGTATATTATTTTAAATGGTGGGTACTTGGATGTTACATTTCTCACCACAAAGTTTTTAACTGAAATTCAAAAAACAAATTTCAACAGATAAAAAATATCATTGGTTCTCTGACAGCCTTAATGCAGAACAACAAAGATATAAATAAATATTTACCAAATAAGTAGATTATTAATTATAAAAATGTGTTTATTAGAAAACTTAAAAAGAACTTAAGGTGACAAAATAGTTAAAAAAGGAAACAGTTAATTAAACCACAATAATAAATTTTAA
>JAHBCN010010261.1:32423-44544 GCA_019359885.1 Listronotus oregonensis | reverse complement strand
TTATGACGACATTGAGTATATGACTGGGAAACTCATTGAAGAGTACGAGAAGTGGGGACTCGAAGTGAACATTGCAAAAACAGAATATCTAAGTGTGGGAAGAAGCCAGGAAGACCCGTTTTTGGGAAAAGGGGGCCCAAAAAGAATAAAAAACTGCCAAAGGTACAAATATCTAGGCGTAAATATTACCAAGGGGGGGAAACCCCCCGGGACGATGCCATCAAAGACGGGACTATGGGGGGAAAAGGGGGAAAGCTACGTCGATGTTAAATAGTATCCTTTGGGATCAGAAAATCACAAAAAATAACAAGCATCTTATATAAACACCATTGTAAAAAAGCATCGTTACTTACGGCAGCGAGATATGGCCACTTAAAGAGGCGTTCGGCAGGCAGGTCAAAACTTGAGAGAATCCGCAATGACCGAATACGGGAGACTATGGGAGTTCGGCACAGTATTGTAGATGACATAAAAAAAAAAAACAACTGAAATGGTATGGTCATGTCCAGAAATGACATACGAACGACTGCCAAAACAGATAATGACGTGGACTCCAGCAGGAAGAAGACGGAGAGGAAGACCAAGAAGAAGCTGGAGAGAGGGAATAGATGAGAAAATTAGAAAACAGAGGCTTGGAAAGAAGACCTTTGGAATGATCGGGAACAATGGAGACTAGGTGTCGGAACACGTCGGAGAACGTTATAAATCCGATTTTTTATCACCTTTTTTTTTGTCTCTTGACAGCTTTATGAGGCACCGGCAGTTTACCACTCGAGATGGTGTAAAAAATGCAGCCCCCCAAATTTTTTGTGACTCCAAATCCAGGGATTCTACAATACCGGCATAAAAAAAATTGGTTTCACGTTGAAAAAATGTCATTGAGTGTGATGGTTATTACTTGGACGAATAAATGTGTCTTATTGTTTCTCAATAAAAAATTATATTTTTCTACCATAAATCGCACAAACTTATTTGATTACCTGATAGATTTAAAAATAGTAAAAAGAAGGGGGTTTAAAAGAAACATATTAAATAAGAAAATATATGCTGGGTGTTTCAATATTGCATTGTTAAAGACATAAAAGAAAAAAAAAATTTAAAAAAAAATGTAAAGTCTTGTCTTGCTCTATAAATATATCTTCCTAACAAGAAAAGTCAAGAAGATCTTATATTATAAAACCTTAATGACAATTACAAAGTCTTTAAATACCAAAAAAAAAAAGCAGTTAAAATTATAACGTACTCAATGAAATTTCTTTTATAGTAAATGATAATAAATTTTTATTTTTACTACTTTGATAGTTTATTTTTACATTTGTAGGCGACAGTATTTACATAAATCTCTTTTTTTTTTCAATAAAAAAACGAGGCAAGAGGAGAAAGCGAAAAAGCCATTTTCTCTCGAGTGCACAAGACGAGATGATGGGTATTCTCGTCTCGGGGCAACACTATTCGTTGTATTCACATTCACACAGAAATTTAAATTTTTAAAAATAGTTTTAATAGCTTTTTGGCCCTATTAGAAATATTCAAAGACAAAGAAAAAAACTAGTTTTTTTAGGGATTATTATTGCACCCTTTTTATATATTTTTTTTAGCTCCACTACACACCACAGGGCTCATATTGGACCGACGAAGATTGTTTTGTGAGACATAGGTTCCTTTGTAAAAAACCAACTAATGAGCCATATAACAGGTCGTTATTGGATTGGGTTGGTAATATAACAGGAGGTAGGTTAAAATATTACCTATGTGAATTGAAAATCTTTTCAATAAGGGCATTTTGCATTAAAATTAATAGAACACAAATTTGTTTTATTAAAATAAACAAACAAGATATCGTTTGTATATACGTTGTACAACGCTGTTCATAAAGCTGCGAAACAACCAACATTTTTAACCCCCGCTTAAGGGTTTCCTTCCACGCGGCCGTGATGCGACTAACGCAATGCGACTAACTATGCGGGCCGTTTAATCAAGGGGTTTTTTTGGGCCGGGCCCTCGCATGCAAAAATTATAAGGTAAAGGGAAAATATTTGGTAAAGTCGTTGGATAATCTAGCAAATATTTATTATTAGAAGAAAAGAGGATGACAAAATACTATTACATTAGCCAACCTGAAACATACAATGCCCCCATAAATCCAATATTTCAGCAAAGACGCGATGAGGGGGTTTTATACTACATTAATAAATCGACTTTTGCAAAGGATGAAGTAAAATTTAGAAAATATTTTAGACTGAATAAAGCAGAGTTTAGTTTTTTTTCTTGACTTAATAAAAAACGATATAAAGTCCAGCCCGACAAAGAGTTGAATATCCAATAACCCCAGAGGGGAAAAAATTTCACATTGGATTTTAAAGGGGGAAACTGTACAGGGGGTACCAAATTCGAGTCTTATTTAGGATCTCGGAAACTTGGGAAAAAATACAAAAGGGGGGGGTTTAAAAGAAGGCAAAGTTTCCAATATGATGCTAATCAAAATGCCCCCTTAGAACTTTAAAATTTTCGAATACTTACTTTTTAAAAAACCGATTATTTGCGATTTCGTTTTATTTTTTTTTGACTTTATTTGAATGTATGTAACAAAATAACTTTTACATTTCCATTGCTACTTTTTGTTCTACAAGATAGTTATTAGATTTATACACCGACGTTTGTCTTTGAGCTGCCATCATCAACTGTTTTTTTTGCCCGGGGTTTTTTATTATGTATTTTGGGGGTATTAATTTTCCCCAAAAACCCAAAAATTATTGCACTTATTCGAAAAAATTATATTTGGCAATTTTCATAAGAACCCATATGTTAGAGAGAGTCAGACAATATATTTTTGGGGGGTCTTGGGGGAAAACATTAAACTGTTTTTTTGAATAAGTGCGAAACATCATTGGTTTTGGGGTCTTAAAAAAAACTCTTAAAATACGTAATAAAAAATCCAGGACCTCATTTAAAAATAAAGTTTCGTTTTTAACAATTAAAAAAAAAACCGGAATTTTACAAAAACAACAAAAAAAAAATATCAGACGCACACACGACTGCAGCTACACTGCTTTTTTAGCAGTCCCGTCGCATCAATCGCAATCGTTGACGCGGACGCATACGACGGCCGCTTTGGGGAAAAAACCAGGCACATTTAAAAACATGAGTAGGAGTGCTTTGCGGCTAACGTAGTGCGTTAGCCGCATGCGGCCCGGTGAAGGGAAAAATACCTTTAGGCAGCTTTTACCAACACTTTAAAGACCAAACGCCGAATGCAGCAAAAGCCAGAAAAATAGATCTTTTGCGGCCCCAAAAGGCATTACTTATACAAAGAATATACTAAAAAAACATAGGGTACAAAACATTTGTATTGTTTGCTACTTAGTAACTTTTGAACTGTATTTTTATTTACTACTACTCCAAAAAAATTTATTTCATTCCCAAAAATTTTAATTTTCCCAGGTTACCGGGGCATTTCAATGGATATCAAATACAATAAAACCCGCAGTTCAAGAAACAAGTAAGCTAATTATATAGCATTTTTAAAAAAAAAAAATAACATTATTTTTTAAAAAAAAACATATATATTGAAGAAACTAATGTTGGAAAACCCATGTTTCCTAAAGTGTTTTAAATTTAGGTAGAATTTCACATAGTTGCGATAGGATAGATGAGTTAGTAATCGGGAGATTTCCTGACCTAGGGGACACCAAGTACTGTGCAACTTTTATTTTTATGTCAAATTGTCAATCCCCAGAAAAGTAATTGGCTTTTAGAAATTTTTTTTAATAAACATAATTAAGAGCTATTAAATTTCAGCGTAAATTAAATATTTTTTAAATTATTTTAAAAAATATAACTTGGGGTAGTTTAAAAATTACTCTTTTAAAGTAATTGCGTTTTTGGGTTTTTATTCTAAACAACTTAACTTTTAAATGGTCTTTGTTGGTTTTGAATCAAACCCTTTTTGGAAAAAGGTTATTTCACCATTTCTGTATACGCAGTACCTGGTCATGGGCTTTTGGACTATAAGGAATCTGGTCAAAGTTACTAGAAAAAGGTCACCAAGGAGGATGACAGGCCATGCTAATCCTTGTAATTTTTAAAAAAATGAAAAATAATCAAAATTTTCCATTTGCAAAATCCTTAAAAAATTGATAAGTTAAAACAAAAAAAACAAAAAATTAATTTTTTTTTGTTTTGACAACTTATTTACTGCTTTGTTTTTAAAAAAACCTCATTTTTAAAATACTTTTTTGATAAAAAAAATTGTGTCAGTTTTTGATAATTAACTGATAAAGAACGTTAGAAAACACAAAAAGTAACAATAAATAATTAAAATGACAAAACACAACAATTCAATATTTTTCAAATCTAGCACTACTTTCATATGAATTAGATTAATAATGTGGTTACTAGAACCATATAAAACATTCTTTTTATTGAAATCTTTCAAATATTATAAAAAACTTTTAAAAAGAAACCAATAAATAAAGTGTCATCAAGTGACATAATCAGTCGTACTCTTTGGTTTCATTTCAAGTAATTTTCTTAAGTGTACCTTTCTGATTCTACGAAAAAAAGTAGAATGGATATTTTGATTTTTTTAATTTGTGAAAAAAACCACAAAATACAAGGTATGTTGAAAAATGTTAGACAGTGGCAGCAGCGCATTCTAGAACACTCTTTTCATTTTATGGGAAAGCTTGTAATTTTTGATTTTATCAAGATTAAAGCTTTATCGTTTTGCAAAATTAAACCACGGTGGCAAAGTTGTTAAACTGTCTGAAATGGACCTTGAGGACGTGATTTTGGCAATCTTTTTTTTTATTTTGAGAAAGGTCAAAAGTAAGAAAAAGACTACCAACCGTTGGTGAAATTTTTCGGTAAATTTTTTTCCCTTTTTGGCAACAGTTTTCAATTAGTTTGCAGAGTTAAAAAGGTGAAGGACATCGCTGAATAACAAGTCTCGCCCTGGTCGGCCACCCAATGACAATCATTCATTAACTCACAAAGCATTGTTCGATAACAAAATCAATAACTGTGACTGCTGCCTGGGATATTACTTCGCGTACCGGTAATCTTGGAGAAAATTAAAAAGTTATCTTAAAACAGGTTTGTGTGGGATTAATTGGCATCATATTTTCTACTTTCGCAAAACTATCGAGTTTTTTACCAAGCAGGAAGTGAAATTGTTACCCCATTCTCCTTATTCTGCAGACTTTATCCCCTGTGTCTTCTTTTTATTATCCACCGTTAAAATAAAGCTATTGGTTGACAATTTAGTACCGGTCATGAAGCATTGATGACTAATGATGACATATAATAAGGAAAATCGTTTTTAGTAAATGCGTATATCGAATGAACAAATACATAGAGTTTTGAGAAGAATATATTAAAAAATTTTATTTTTTTAAAATTTATTCATTATCTTAAAATTTTTAGCATGATCATGTATATTTCTGTTCAGTCCTCGTTGGATGACTCTGTACTTAACTAACTACATTTTTAATACAAATATAATTTAATCTTTTAGGTCAAATACTTGGTACTGGATTTGAATGGTTAAAAGACACACTAGTAAATACTGGTGCTTCTACAGGTAAACTACGTAATTTTATACAGCTTTAATTATCTGAATAAATTTTGAATATACCATGAAAAGTAAACCTTCCTTTTGTGCTTTCGAGGTTTAAAGTTTAGTACCCGGTTGCAGAAAGCGTGATTAGTACTTTGAATGGTTAACGAAATTCAATTTTAAGACTGCCTACAAAGCCATTGAATAACACTGACATAAGGTTCTGTTAAACATTCTAAACCTTGATTAACTTTTGTGCAACCCGGGGGTTTGTCTCTTATTTTCTATGGCAAAAAGAATATCCAAAACCGTGCCTTTTAATTATAGACCTATATTTACTTTCTTATTTATTTGCAAGGTAATAATATTAAAAAAACACAAAAGAATTAACGGATCTTTTTTTATTTTTTTTAACTAAAACAAATCCCTTAAGCTCATGGCGAATTCCAAATTAATGCTTTTTACTGATTCAAGGCTTTTACCAGGTCTGGCATTATGAGCTCCTTAACAGACTTTCTTTCCACGGTCTTCCACCTAAGCCTTGTTCTTCGTTCTCCAGTTTTCTTTCTAATCGACATATATCCGATATTATAGATGGTCACTATTCTGGCTTTTACCAAGTAAATTACTGCGGTACCCCAGAGCTTATTAATATCATCAATTCTATTTTCCTTCCAATAGTTTTACCGACTTGGTAACCCTTTTGTCGTCACACGGCTCTTTCCACAGACGACAAATTTAGAAGCCTTGTAAGGTGGTTCTTTAATAAACAAAAGATTGATTTAAAGATTTGAAGGGTTTTTAAATGAAAATAAATTTTATGCAAAGGGCCCATTTAGGTTATAAACGACACCCAAAGCTCAAAATACTGACCCATACAGAAGGGACACAAAGCGTCGGCACCTTTGATCTCCCGGGTTAGATTCCGAAACATACCGGTATAGTCTGTCTCAAAAGTATATCGTTATGGCCTTTGACGGACCATACCCCAACAATAAACATTTAACAATTTTATTACCTATTGTTATTGAGTAAACCCATTTGTTCATAAGGGCAGGGGTGGGCCAGGTATTTCTTGAGTATTAACCATTAGGCATATAAATATTTCGGCTAATATTTTAGTGGCAGTGTTGAATAACCGTTTTTACGTGCTTTCGAAAAAATACGAGAATATAACTATGTCGCGTCGAAATCATATGTCATTAGATGCAAACAGGTTGTGAAAAATTGTATGAAACTTTAATCAGTAGAGGTCTAATTAAACAAGAAGCTTTAAAAAAAACCTGTCTAATACAAAAACTCCAATATCGTCGATGAGGGATATTATGATTAGTGAAGAATTAAACAAAAGAAAAAAACGTAGTGATTTTCAATCTCACCGTATAGACAATAGTGATCGGACCTAATAAGAAGAAAAATATATTGTCTTTATGAAAGGGAGTTATTCCTACCTTGGATAAACGAAAAAGAATGACGAAGACGAAACCAATATAAATATTAGCCGTGCCACCTCCATAGAGTTGTTTGTAAAATGGGATTTAAATAACGCAAAAAGACAAGTAAATGAAATCGCAAGATTACCACTTGAAGATTTAATTATCCTCAAGAAATAAAAAGATATAGGTTAAAAAACAGATCCATAATTTACCTTGATGAAACATGGTTCGATACAAACGACACAGTATCCAAAGGATGGGTTGATTTCAGTCAAAACTGTCAAACGAAAGCGCCTTAAAATAAAGGAAAACGCATTACCATAATACACGCTGCTTCAGAAGCGGTTGTCCCAAACTGCTTGCTGTTGTCTTTAAAGAATATAAAGGATTCTAGCTTAGATTATCATAAGGATATAAGTGGTTTTGAAAACTGGTTTCAAAATTATCTTTAAAAAAATATTCCAAACAACTGTGTTATTGTCATGGATAACGCAAGCTACCACAGCCATCTGCTACATAAAGCACCAGCTTCAAGTTCAAAAACGAAATCCAGGAATATTTGTTGGAAAATGATATTTTTTTAAATTCAGGTATAAAAAAAACGCATCTTTTGGAACTCCTAAATTCATATGCAATTAAAAAACAATATGTATAGAGCATTTGTGAAACCAAGTAAAATCAAAAATCAGAGCGAAAATGTTACACCTACTTTAAGTCTCAGTGTTATAAATTTGATAAAAAATGTAATTACTAACATACCAGTTGAGAGCTGGAAAAATTCACTACAGCACATTATAAAAATTGAGGACTCTTACATTTTATCCAAAACAACATAAACCTATTGTAATTAATCTCAATGATGTCTCTGATAGTGAAACAGAATTAGATTTAGATACTTAGATTAAAAATGTAATTATGTATAGACAACAGTTATAAATTTACTAAAAATTTGCATATATTTAATTTCTTAATGAATTTTAAGATTATACTTGCTAAATTAACAATAAATTATAAATCTTTTATTTTTAAAGTCCGTCCCTAATGTTCTGTCCTTTAATACCTACCGATCCGCAGTTTTATTGCTGTCAACAGGTATAATCCATAAATAAAGGCAAGAGCTAACACGGTATACTTTGAGACAGACTATACACTGAAAGAAAGTTACACAAGTAGCATATTGAACAAATTATTTTGAAGTATATAAAAAAAAATGTTAATTTAAGAATTTCTAGTAGAGCTTCTAGTAAATATTGCTTGTTTGGAGACTGACTTACTTTCACGATCACGTAAATATATTGTATCTCTGAAATTTTGTTTGTGCTAAAATAATGAAAGTTATTAATTTAACTTCTGAATGCGTCAAAACATTTTTTTTAAATCTAGGTAAACTCATCTACTGCGGATTTGTTTTGACATAACAGTAGGCATTTGTTTTAACTAAAATTGTCCCACGGGAAATGGGAGATGTTGGATTTTTTAAATTTCTTTTATGTCAATTGTCCTAAGTAGATAAATTCAAATTTGTACAAAATTATACGAACAATTTAAAAATAAGGTTATTCATACCTTCCTATTGGATTGGTTATCTGTCATATGATCACAAAAATCTTAGCAGGTGGCTTCAAATTTGTATAAGTTTCATTAGCAAAATTATACACTAAAAAAATCGTTAGTCCCTTGAAGTTAAGCTTAATTACAAATCTTACCAATCATACTTGTAGTTTTTAATGAATTTAAGAGTATTTAATTATTTTCTTTTAAATAATTTTAACATTTAAATATTTTACCTATACTTAAAAATGGAGTTCAAAAAACGTACAAGTTAATAATTTATATTGCTATTTTAATTTAGTATTGGTACATAGGTACCTAGATTCTAGATATTTTGGAAAAGCAAAGTGTGACATTTTTGATCCCAAGAGAATTACACAAAGTCTATGCACAATAACATCTACTGCTTTTATTAGCCATTATTTATTAGGTTATGTTTTTTATAAAACTTAAAACACAATAAAATTAACGTCGTCTTCGAACGTAAACAATTGTTTTGCTTTGTCAGTGAGAACAGTCAATTGGAATTCAACCATATTCATTGATGGCCGACGTAGTATATGCAACCATAATTACTAAACCATGAAAATGCATCCGTGTCGCTTCTGTATAGATCAGTATTCTGGGCCCAAAGTTTTGAAATTATTTTAATTTTAATGATGTTTTCAATTACAGTTTTGAGATCTCCAATGTATTAAATGTTATAAAAGGAGGTATGGAGTTTGCAAAGGCTGGTAAGTGGATTTAGAAAATTTTCAAAATGAAGGTAAAAAGGACCCTTTAGATAATTTTATTGATCAAATTATTTTTGAATCCACAAATATTTTTGTTTTTTTTTTTAAATAACTAAAAATTATAAAAATATATCCTAAAATAATACAAATTGAGTACAAATTTTTAGGTAATTGTCTCGAAAGTTGCCTTTTCCGATTTTGACCAAAATTGGTATACGGAAGTTTTTTGGGGCGCTGATTACAAATTTAAAAAAATATTTTTTGTCAACGTTTCGTTTTCGAGATATTTATCATCAAAGTTGAAAATCAAACTTACCCTATTTCCGGTATATTCCCTCTTCTTTTTTGTACACAATTCTTGATGTTTACACTGTGGCACACAATATTTTATAAACACCTTTAAAAACCTTGTATTTTTATTTATTTTACACCTTTTTTTCCATTAAATTGCGAACTTTCAAGTTCAAAGGCCATCACCATATTTGTTTATAAAACCCCTAGTGTATACATGGTTGCGACCACGTTGCGGCGTGTGCGAAAGTTGAGGAGTGTAATAAAATGGAAAAAAGGTGTAAAATAAATATAAAAACAAGTTTTTCAAAGGTGTTTGTAAAATATTGTGTGCCAATTTAGTGCAAAAATCAAGAATTTTGTACAGAAAGAAGGAGGAATATTTGTAAATAGGCTCGGTTGATTTTCCCTTTAATGATGAATGTCTCGAAAATGAAACGTTGCCGGAAAAATATTTTTGTAGACTCAATAGCGTCCCCAGAACCCCCGTATAAAATTTGGTCAAAATCGGAGAAGAGGCAACTTTTGAGACAATTACCATTTCTTATCTTTGAGCCACTACCTTTGATGGTTCTATGAAAATGGTTAAAGATCATTTGGATACTGTAGCCGAAACGCTTGGTAAGTAAAGGGTAGTTAATTTGGTAATATCTTTATTGCCACTTTTTTTTGCTTCCGTAACAATGTCCTAGGTTCTAGGGCACTTATTTCTTATAAATTTTTTTTCCCTTTTTCAACTCTAAAAACCGTTTTTGGCACAATTTTAATAATGTCAAAATGTATTTGGATAATTGCTAATAATATTTCAAGTTTTATGGCAATCAAAAACACTCTACTTAAATCCGAGCTTGAATTCGACTAAAGATGAATTTACAGTGTGCAAGCAGCTGCAGTAAACACCAAACTCAACCCAAACCGTCAGAAAATGAAAAATATATATATATATATATATATATATATATATATATATATATATATATATATATATATATATATATATATATATATATATATATATATATATATATATATATATAAATATATATATAAATATATATATATATATATATATATATATATATATATATATATATATATATATATATATATATATATATATATATATATATATACAGTGACCGCCAGAAAGTATAATAGGAAAAAAAATTATTATAACGTTTAGAAAAAATCGATTTTGAGACAACCGCATCCCTTAAAACCTCAGAAACAATTAAACGATCCCGATTGTCATTTGTTATTTGGCAATAAATTTCAATTTTGTTGGTCGGAACCGAAAGTCCCCTTATTTGTCAAAATATCGAAAAATTTTAAAAGAAAGTTGTTCAGAATTTAATTCTATTGCTAGGTAAAATTTTGGCCATTTGAATAAAAACAAAAATTTGGACATTTTTCCATCTATTTTTTTTTCGAAAAATTTTTTTTACCATTTAAAACCAGATTTTCCAGACCTAAACAAATGTTTGGTCAATTTTTTTTTTTTTAAGTAAGTTAGTCTTTTTCCGAAGAAAATTTAAAAAACGTATTTTTTGGAAACCCGAGTTGTGGCATAGGCATTTTTTAAATACCGTAACTCGCAATTTAAATATAATTTTTTTATTTGGAGTTAAAATTTATAACATTGAATCGTTTAAATGGTAAAAATTAATATTTGAACAATTCCAAGTTACGGTATTTAAAAAATGCCTATGCGACAACTCGGATTTCCGAAAAATACCATTTTTTTAAATTTTCTTCGGAAAAAAGGACTAACTTACTAAAGTAAAAAAAAAAAAATTTCCAAAACATTAGTTTAGGTCTGGAAAACATGTTTTTAAATGGTAAAGAAAAATTTTTCAAACAAAAATATTTTTATGGAAAAAAATGTCCAAATTTTTGTTTTAATCCAAATGGAAAATTTTACACATAGCCATAGAATTAAATTCTGAACAACTTATCCTTATAAAATTTTTCGATATTTTGACAAATAAGGGGACTTTGGGTCAACCGACCTAACAAAATTCAAATTTACTGCCAAATAACAAATGACATTTGAGATCGTTTAATTGTTTCTGAGGTTTTAAATGATAGAGTTGATCTGCAAAATCGAATTTTTCAAAGCATAATATTTTTTTTCATATTTATTTTTATATATTTATATATATATATATATATATATATATATATATATATATATATATATATATATATATATATATATATATATATATATTTTATACATGGAGACTTATTTCAAAAAAAAAAAACTGTTAGCTTTTTTAGTTCTGGAATAAAACCTGCTCCTCGTGTGTTATAATTTTGTTGAATAAAGCATTGTATGCTATTCTGTATTATGTTTTCTAAGTTACTTAAGAAAGTATACTACTCGGCCTGACGACCTCGTGGTATAAATTTTTCAACATAACACACTAGTACCATAAATAACTATTTTCTTATCAAACCTTTTACAGGTAATGCATTTAATTTAAAAAAACTAAACATATATTGAAATTGGCCCTTGAAGCTGTAGACAACATCTTTAATTCAAAACCTCC
>JAHBCN010010261.1:0-32406 GCA_019359885.1 Listronotus oregonensis | reverse complement strand
AAAAGCAAAAAAGTGGTATTTTCCGCACGCAGATTAGTGCGGAAAAAGTATATTTTTTCGCACTCTTGTAGAAAAAAATATTTTTTCAGAACTAAAAGGGTTTCCATAGCGTATAGTTTCCATTTTTAAGGGCTTGTGATATTTGATTTAACCGGAAGTAGCTTATTTTTTTTTTAATACCAGCCAGCAGGTTACCACTAGAGAAAATGCTAGTATACATCAAAAAGAATTGGCAGGGAAAAGTTTACCAGTTTTTAATGTTTGAAACTGTAATCAATGTACTTTTAGCATACCGTTATTTTATAAATGCGGGCTTTATTCTTACTTTTTTACCCTAAGGCGTTAAAGTGCAATTTTACGCCCTCAAATGGGAGCGTAAAAATGTATATTACGTATATTAATACGTTTATATGGGTTAGATGGAAATTACTTTTAAATATTTTTGTATTTGCCAAAAATAATGAAAGAAATCAACTCCATCGTAGGTGGCTCAAACTATCTTAATGAACATAAAATTGCGTTTGAAACAATAATTCTTGTTTGTAAGTTAAAATTTCCCTAAATAGTGCAATTTTTAACACACCTATGTATAATATGTCAATCCTGACATATTACACGTAACATATTTGCAAACTTATTTTTTCAATTTCAATAAGTATTTAAAAATTTGCATTATAACTTCTTTAAAAGTGTGGTATAGTAGGGTGGAGCGTCGGTTATAGGTAAAAAAATTTTTTATTGAAATAAAAATGCCTGACCTTGGGAAAGTTGTGGTGTATAAAACAAAGATTTTTTAGCTTTTTGTTTTGTTTTTAAGGGCATCCTTTCCACCACCACCATTTTTTTTATTTTTTTTTCTTTTAATAAAGATGCCTGATATTGGAAAAATTTTATTTTAGTAATGGCCATTTTATTAAACTTTTTTTTGGCACCTCCGCCGCCACCATTTTTGGTTTGAAAAGTGCAATTTTTTTTACAAGTAGGTACATTTTGGGTCAAAAGAATAAGTGCTTTTAATTTTTAATGTTTTTTTCTTAAATTTTAATATCTGATGTTAACTTGACTTAAAAGATTTTTCTATAAGTTTTTCTTAAAATAATTTCTTTGTCACCATTATTTTTTTTTTTGCTCTTATTTTAGTTACTCTTACTCCACTTATTAGTAAATTAAAATTATAAACGGGACGTAAGTACACATTTATTTTTTTAAATATATAAAAAATCTTAAACTAAGAATATTTATATCAGTAGACATAGGAACCTTAAGATTTGGCGGGTTTTAATAATCAAGACCTATTCGCTTAGAGGCAAGTATACCTATTATTTGTTACTTGATTCATTACAGAGCGAAGGCTAATTTTTTACAAATTTTAAAAAACAACAATTCCTGACCTGAGAAAATGTTTTTTATATAAAATTGTAAATATTAACGTTTAATAGCAAAATTGGTCAGACCTATTTTTCCACCGCCACATGTGCGTCATATGAAACAAACAATAAGAATGGTGGCACTTAACAAATGACTTTTTGTTATTTATAAAAATATTTTCCGACTGTATATCAGGAATAACTGATTTTAGGAAAAAAATCGCGCTCCACCCTACTGTATAGTATCCACAAAATAAATAAGAATAAATCTTACTAACTAACCCTGGATATCATTATGTTATTACATTTTTCTTAAAATCTTTTTTCTAAAATCATTGGAATTTAGTTAACCATTTGCACTTTACTATTTTTGTTTTTCTTCTTTATAAGGTGGAACAGCATATTTTTTTTATTTCTCGTCTAAACTTTTATTTTTCGTAGCAACTGGAGCGTATCTAAAGTTTTCATCATTTTAGTGTATCTGAGCGGTAACAGTTCAAAAATAAAGATGTAATTTCTGGACCTCTGCTTTTTTAGCAGTTGTAAAAATAAATCATATGAATCGATTTTTCCTTCTTTATTCGAATTCTCTATTTGGCAGGATATATCTTTCGGTCACCACACAGTGTTATTCCTATTTAATGGACAAGATTTTTAAAATTAAAGGTGATGTAAATTAAAAAAGAGTTGGCAAATTTATTTTTTTACTGAAACCTTGCTAAAATAATACTTATTTTGATAAGTTATGACTTTGCTTATAGGCAAAAAAATACTAGCTTTAACCTATTGCTAAGGAGCACCAAATAATTTATTTTTTATTAAAAAAAAAGTTTTAAAGGCTATGATCTGTAAAAATAATTCCAATTTCAAGTTACATATTCTGGACTCTACCCAGTTTGCAAAATTACAATTTTTTTAAACTAAGTTAGATTGCAAAATTATTGTGCAAAAACCATTGAACCAAATTTACTAAAATATGGCGTGATATTTTACCATGAGATTATGTTTTTTTTGGCCAATTATAAAGATTCTTAGAAAAATCTAGAATGTCGTGCCAATGATAAAAATAAAGTTTTCCCCAAAATAATGATCTGAAACAATTGGCATGCAGCACTCTTAAAGCAAACGTGGAAAATTGAGGAGCAATCTTGCGCAAACTTTTAGCAACTTTTGGTGATATTAAACCTTATCAAATTATGTTTATTAGTAATATTATAATATAAAAATTATGTAGCACAAATGGCATGCTCCTACATATGCACTTCGTATTATAAACATTACTTAAAATTGCCAAAAATGCTTGCAAATTTTCGTGACTTTGTTTTATATGCCATTTTTTATTCTTAAAAAAGTATTATTTTTTGGTCATATTAAAAATGGCATGCACGTATGTGCTGCATAAAATAGAAAAAATGTAGAATAAAATAATTTCTGTGTTTAATGTTAAGTACTCAAAAAACCGGAAGCTTCTTATAATTTTTTTTGCATGTCATTTTGTATTTCATTAAAAAATAGCATCAAATGCTTAAATCAAAAATGGCAAGCTGCATATGCACTTCGTATGTTAAGTAATTACATTATCAAAGTTGCAAAAAAATCCTAATTTTGTAACTCTGTTTAAAATGCCATTTTGTTATTATTGAGAAAATAATATTTCAAGTTTAAAAAATGGCATGCATGTAGCCACTGAATAAAATCTGTAAATACATTTTTTTAATGCTTCGAATTACAAAATATATTTTTTTTTTGTAATTTTGTTTCGCATGCCCTTTTTTATTACGTTGGAAAAAAGTATTATAAGTTTATATGAAAAATAGCAGGCGAAACAATATCACAAAACGTTACTTTCTTTAAATTTAAAGCATTAAAAAATATATTTACAAAGTTTTAATAAATAAGCCATTTTTTATAAAAGCTTTCTTTCTAGCTTATTTCACAGAAAAATACAAAATGTCATGCAAAACAAGATTAGATAGTGTCCCTTTTTTGAGAACTAAACATTAAAAACAGAAATAATTTTATTTTACATTTTTGTGAAGTACACACGCGCATTTCATTTTTATTGTAAACGAAAAATAATACTTTTTAATGAAACAAAATTACAAATAATTGCATTTTTTAACTTTTGCATGCCAATTTGCCCCAAATAAATATTTAAATGAACTACTGTTAACATGGTTTGCATTTTAAAATCACTAAATGTTGCTTAAGATTTGCACCAGATTTTCCCTTGTTTTTCTACCCTTCTTTCCAAGTAGCGTTGCATACCAATTTTCCTATTATTTTCACGAAAACTTTAAATTTTTTCATTGGCACGCAATTCCAAATAATTTTAACTCACCTTTTTTTATCATCAATCGTCTCTTTTCACCCTTTATGCAATTGCTGGATGCATGTCATTTATTACTAAACCCTCAACCAGTTCATTACACCTTATGTTTAAAAAACATGCAGTATAATATCACCAAAAAGCACTTAAGTTTTTCACATGAGGCAAATCGCATTTTTATTATGACGTGCATGCGAACGGCGCTAAATACTCTAATTTTTCTCTATCTTAGCGTGAACCATTAAAACTTAAAATGACATGAGGGGTAAAATCATTTGACCTTACCTATCACCATCTCATTACCTATTACATAACATTTATTTATTTTATACTTCGCACTTTCTGATTTATATCTTCTGATTTGGTTTAAAGAAGGACTTCCGCCTTTCTATGATCCCAACGAACTTTTCTATGTATCCCATCCTAAACAAACAGCTACCTTTTTTGAAGCCGTTGCTCTATGTTATAACTTAAGAATGGAAGCTGCAACCATCGATAGTGTTGAAGAAAATGTGGAACTAATACAATATATACAAAATGGAAAAGTAAGGCGTAAGTAAAATAAATAAATAATATTATTTTTTTAATTAAACAGCTGTTAATGATTCTTTAAAAAGGCAATATTAATAGAGCAAGAGCCCGCGACGGCCAGACCTCCGTTATTTTATAAAACCTGATAGTTTTTCTGCGCATGCTCACGTGGCATGACATGGAAAAAAAGGCAATTGTCTCGAAAGTTGCCTCCTCTCCGATTTTGACAAAATTTGGTATACGGAGGTTTTTTGGAGCGCTGATTACGAATCTGAAAAAATATTTTTTGGCAACGTTTCGTCCTTGAGATATTCATCATCAAAATTGAAAATCAAACTAACTTTATTTTTACTATATTCCCCCTTCTTTTTGTACACAATTATTGATTTTTACACCAAAGTGGCACACAATATATTATAACCATCTTTTAAAACCTTGTATTTTTATTTATTTTGCACCTTTTTTGCACTAAATTGCGAAGCTTCACTTTTAAGCCGGGCGGCCATATTTGCTAAATAATTCTCTAGTGTATACATGGTTGCGGCCACGTTGCGACGTGAGAAAGTGAAGGTTTGCAATTAAATGGAAAAAAGGTGTAAAATAAATATAAAAACAAGTTTTTAAAAGGTGTTTGTAAAATATTGTGTCCCAAATTTTGTAATAAATCAAGAATACATGCAAAAAGAGAAATAGTGTAAATAAGGTTAGTTTTTTTACCCCAAGTGGCACACAATATATTATAACCATCTTTAAAACCTTGTATTTTTATTTATTTTGCACCTTTATTGCGAAGCTTCACTTTTAAGCCGGGCGGCCAATTTTAATAATTTCTATTACATAATTTACCATATATAATAATATAACCATGGTTGCGGCCACGTTGCGACGTGAGAAAGTGAAGGTTTGCAATTAAATGGAAAAAAGGTGTAAAATAAATATAAAAACAAGTTTTTAAAAGGTGTTTGTAAAATATTGTGTGCCAATTTGGTGTAAAAATCAAGAATACTGTGCAAAAAAAGAGAAATAGTGTAAATAAGGTTAGTTTGATTTTGAACTTTGATAATGAACATCTTGAAAACAAAACGTTGCCGAAAATATTTTCAGATTCGTAATCAGCCCCCCAAAAAAACCCTGCCCAAATTCAAATCGGAGAAGCACTCGAGAAAATTCCCGAAAAAAAAAAAAAATTAGACAGCTATATATAAGTTATTATTCCAAAATAGACCCTTTTACTATTTAAGTAACAGTTATCTTTAATTGTGTTAGGTCTAACATTTTAAAACCTAATATTGTTCCATTCAAAAAAACATTAAAAGTACAACCCAATATTAATATTGTACTGTTAACAAAAAGTCTATTTCAAGGCTGGATTTAAAGCTCGACCAACGGTCAGCACTGATATCGCTCAAACGTAATCAATGAAAATGAATGATCACGCGCTTTACACTGTAGGTTTAAAGTGAGTGGGTATAACACCCTTCCACCGCGAACGATCGGTCTATTGTGGCTGCTTACACTGTACAAAAGCAAACATTTTCATTGATATAGCTACGTTCTACCGATGTCAGCGCTGACCGTCGTTCGCACTTCTAAGTATTTTTTATCATATTTTAGCTGGCAGGGAAGTTGATTTTTGGATAGGAGGAACTAGCCTTGCAGACCCGAATAGAAAATTGTTTTCCTGGTATCCTTCGGGAAAGCCGCTTATATACTCTAATATGTTATTTGGTGCACCATTAGTTCATCACTGTCTTAAGGTAATATAAGTTATTTATTTTTTAATCAACAAATACATGAAAATCTACGTTGTACAAATTCATCCAACGACGGAACGGGTTTCGTTTTTGTTGGTTAATTCAGGGTACCTATATAAAGGGTGTCTCAACAAGAGCGCCGGATTTGAATTTTCCGCCATTTTGTTTGTGCGAGTAATTCAATGTTTATTTTTTGACAGTTGTCATGTACATACCACGCGATTAAAAGTTATGGAGCACTATTCAAACGAAAACGTTTAATTATTGTGAAAACTCATTACAAAAATGGGGAAAGTTTCGCGGAAACAGTTCGCGAAATTTCGTTTTAGTTTTGGTCCCAACAATACAAATGAGTCGACAGTTCGCCGCTTAATTAAAAAATTTGAGCGAAATTTACATTGATGGATAAAAAAGACCCCGTTCGCCGCCGTCCTTGTCGATCCATCGAAAACATAGCCGCAGTGAGGGAAAGTGTGGCAGAGAATCCCGGCACTTCCATTCGGCATCGTGGTCAAGAATTGAACATTACCAGCCCACCCTGCAACGAATTTTAACAAAAGGGTCTGCATCTGCATGCGTACAAGATTCAACTGACGTGGATTCGTTGATTGGGTGTTGGAGCACCAACAAATTAATGTGGATTTTTCGAAGAAAATAATTTTCCGATAGGCACATTTTAACTAAACGGTATGAATAAGCAGAACTGCAGAATTTGGGGTGCTGAAAATCCTCGTGTGATATTGGAAAAGCCAATGCATCCACCGCGAGTAACTGTTTGGTGCGCATTATGGGCTGGCGGAGTGATTGGTCCGTATTTCTTCGAAAATGCAACTGGAATGCTAACTTTTGGTGTGCCCGGGATCGCGAAATGTTAACCAAATTTTTGTGGCCTGAATTGGATCGAATTGATGTGGGTGATTTATTTTTCAACAAGGCGGTCGACCTGCCACAGCTCGCGAAACAATAGAGTTTCTGGGACCAAGTTTCAGACCGTGTCATTTCTCGGTTTGGCGATCAAAATTGGCCACCAAGATCATGCGATCTAACGCCGATGGACTACTTTTTTGGGTTACCTTAAAGAAAGGTGTATGTGAACAAGCCACAAACAATTAGACCCCTAAAGGAAGAGATACGGCGCGTTATTTCGAAATAGAGCCACAGGTATGCGAAAACATTATCCCGAATTTTATGAAGAGAATACCGTTTTTCCAGAGGTCTCGTGGTGGCCATTTGCCGGATGTGGTATTCATGTTTAATCGCAACTATTTCTCTTCAAGGTAAAATATAAATGTTTGCTTAATTCGAAAAAAAATGTGTTTTTTAAATAATAAATCCGGCGCTCTTGTTGAGACACCCTTTATAAAAAAAAATTCATAATTTTGAAATATTTTTTTAAAGTCTTTTTATTTTCTTTTTTTATTAACCTTTCTATATCATAATTTTTGGTTGTAACTAAAATCTGGAATATTTATGTTTGTAACTACTACTAATATGTTTGTTGTAAATATTTAAAAGATTTTGTTGAATTTGACCTAGATCTTGAGATGTTTTTCCTTCGAAATTACACCCGTAGAGCGAACCGATAGGCCAGGCCGTAACACCTACATTTATAAGTCTATATTGTAACCGATAATACTAAATCTATTTTAATGTAATTTTTTTGTTAAAGTAAAGGTAAGCCAATAAAAAAATAATGGTCACAATCCGATTATTAGGCTCGAATGCGTGGACTTACTTGCAAACATACACATATGCACCTAGAATTTTTTTATATTTGTTTGGAAGCCGTAATAGATTATCATATGTGAATATCTTAAAATTTTAATAATTTTACATATATACATGTTAAATTAATACCTGTCTTGTTTTAAGTCAGTTAAAAATAGATACAAAAACCTTATTTATTAGTTTGTTTTTAAAAGCGTTACATTTTTTTAATACGATAAATTTGTGTTAATAAAAAACGGCTCCGGAAATGCCCTGCTTTTATGATACGAAGTGTAAACTCTTTAGTCTTTAATAGCTTATTTTACATTTATCAAAAACCGAAATATATCATTAAACATCACATTTACATATTTGTCCAATCATATTAGTCAAAATAGGACAAGTACCTCGGAATTGGAGATAGTCAGCTTTAAATTTGTATAAACCTTTATTTTAACACTCTTAAACTTGTCTCAAAACCTACTTATCGTAGGGTGTCCGCTACTGCAGATATCTAACGTCAAAGGAAAAATTGATTTTTTTTCACATTTTTTGCAAATATTTAGTTTCCTCTGGGTTTTATGCCATTTTTGTATTTATTATAAATATTATAGAGGATTAAATTATCTACAACTTTAGTTTTTTTTATATATATATTGAACCGATAGAGGGCAAAAAGGGTGCAGTATTTAACTATTTAGAATATCAATCAACCGGTAGTCCCGATTAAAAGAAACGCCGTATAAAGTCTATAAATTATTACATTATATGAATTGCCACTTTTATTAATTGACTTACATACAATAGGCAATGAACTTGCGTCAGTGTTTCTTATTTTAAAGTTATTCATTCGTTCACATTCGTACATTCCTAGTGATGTTGCCAAGCTTAAGGATACTCGTTCTTCGTTTCGTCTCGTCAAGACAAGAGAGTGATTTTTCTCTAGTTGAAAGGATCGAGACTTCTTTCGCAAAAAGCCTTGTTTTTACTACCAAAACATAAAAACAACTACAAAAAAATTATGACGTACCCAAATTTCTTTTGTAGTAATAGGTAATAATATTATTATTGTTACTATTTTGATAGGTTATTTTTACATGTGTAGGCGATAGTATTTACATAAATTCCATTTTTATTACCATAGAAATAAGACGAGGCAAGAGGAGAAGACGAAAAAGCCATTTTCTCTCGAGTGCACAGACAGATGACCCCCCCGGGTATTCTTGTTTTTTTGGGTAAAATTTAAATTGTTTTGCGATTTTTTTTTTTTTTTTTTTTTGTTTAATACACGTGTAATACATAAATTTATTTTTAATAGTTTTAATAGCTTTGTGGCCCTATTAGAAATAGTGAAATATTCAAAGACAAAGAAAAAAAACTAGTTTTTTTAGGGATTATTATTGCACCCTTTTTATATTTTTTTAGCTCCACTACACACCACAGGGCTCATATTGGACCGACGAAGATTGTTTTGTGAACATAGGTTCCCTTTTTAAAAAACCAACTAATGAGCCATATAACAAAGGGCGTTATTGGATTGGGTTGGTAATATAACGGGGGGTAGTAAATATTACCTATGTGAATTGAAAATCTTTTTAATAAGGGCATTTTGCATTAAAATTAATAGAACACAAATTTGTTTTATTAAAATAAACAAACAAGATATCGTTTGTATATACGTTGTACAACGCTGTTCATAAAGCTGCGAAACAACCAACAACCAACAGTCCTAACACCCGCTTGGGCAACTTTTTTCAAAAGACCAAACGCCAAAGGTAGCAAATATCCAAAAAAATAGATCTGACTCGGCAAGAAGCATTTATACAAAGGATATATTAAAAAAAACATAGGGTACAAAACATTTGTATTGCTAACGGAAAAAAAAAAATACTTAGTAACTTTTGTAAACTGTATTCCTATTTACTAATAATCCAAAAATTTATTTTCTAAATATTTTAGTGTCTCAGGTGACCAGTGCATTTCAATGGATATCAAATACAATAAAACCTGCAGTTCAAGAAACAAGTAAGCTAATTATATAGCATTTTATAAAATAGAAATAACTTTATTTAAAAAGAAAAAATATATTTTGAAGAAACTAATAGTTGGAAAGCCCATGTTTCATAAAGTGTTTGATTCAGGTAGAAATTTCACATAGTTGCGATAGGATAGATGAGTTAGTAATCGACAGATTACCTGACCTACCTGGGTACACCAGGTACTGCGGATACAGGAGGTCCGCGCAATTTTTATTTTTACGATTGCCAAATTGTTAATCCACGGAAAAGAAATTGGCTTTTAACAAATATTTGTTGAATAAACATAATAAAGACGCTATTGGAATTTCAGCGAAAATTAAATATAGATATCTATTTTTTAACTACAACTTTGGGGTGGTTGAATTCATAATCAACTCCTTTAAAGTAAATGGGGGTTTTTTTTTTTTTTTTTTTTTTTTTTTTTTTTTTTTTTTTTTTTTTTTTTTTTTTTTTTTTTTTTTTTTTTTTTTAAAAAAAAAAAAAAAAAAAAAAAAAAAAAAAAAAAAAAAAAAAAAAAAAAAAAAAAAAAAAAAAAAAAAAAAAAAAAAAAAAAAAAAACATTGTGGTAATCATCTAAAAGATATTTAAAAGATTGCCTTCTTTCCCACTGCTATTTCTATGAATTTTTTTATTTTCTATTATTCATAATTGATATAGGTATTATTATTTATTCGGTTACCTAACGTTACGTCTCATAAGAAACACCTAATTTAAATAAGAAATATTTTTCAAAGTAAAAAATGCCGGGTATGTTCCCCTTTGGGATTTGCAAGACAAAACCATACAACCTCCAGTCATTTTGTTACGATATTAAGTAACAAACAATAAACACAAAATATAGTCACAATTAAATAAACCCCAAATCACTAAAAAAAAAATGTTTTTATCAATCCAAACTCCTGCAACCACAAAATATAATCACACAAGGCAAAACAACCGAAACTAATACGGCCAAAGGGCACAAACCACAACGAAAACGGCGATTGATGAGACGACGACGCCAACGGTTGGTGGATGGTACAGCGCGGATATCATACGCGCCGCGTGCAAATGCATTAAAAAGGTATTCCGGCTCATAAAGTATAATGTTTTTGCTAACTGCACATTGATTTATCAGTTTTAAGTGGGAAACACATTAAACAATGGAATTTTGTTATTGCGCAGAATCGGCAAGGCCAAGTCTGACAGTTATTTTTATACTGGGCTGGACATTTTTTGATCGAATGGGCCATAGCATTGGGTTTCCATACAGTTTAAAACTTCCTTGCTTTTAACAAATATTTGTTGAATAAACATAATAAAGACGCTATTGGAATTTCAGCGAAAATTAAATATAGATATCTATTTTTTTTAACTACAACTTTGGGGTGGTTGAATTCATAATCAACTCCTTTAAAGTAAATGCGTTTTTAAGTTTTTATTTTAAATTAACTTAACTTTTAAATGATCTTTGTTGGCTTTTGAATTAAACCTTTTTTTGGCAAAAAAGTTATTCACACTTTTTCTGTATGCGCTTTACCTGGTGTCACGGGCTTTTGGACTATAAGGATTCGTAGGTCAAAGTTACTAGGCACAAGGTCCAAGGAGGACAAGATGCTTATGGCTTTCGTTATATTTCAGTTAAATGAAAAATAACTAAGGTATTTTTCCCATTCTGCAGGAATACCTAAAAAAATATTAAAATTAAAACCAAAAAGATACGAAATAAAAACAATATTTTTTTTGTTTTAACATTTTATTTATTGCTTTGTTTTTAAAAGCGCCTTATTTTTTTGATTCATTTTAATTAAAAAAATTGATCAATTTTTAGTAATTACATATTTAATTAACTTATAAGCAAAAATAGCAAACAACAGATACAGTTGAAGCTGTAAGAAAATTGAAGCTGTAAAAAAAAAGATCGATGAGTGACCTATCAAGAACTGGAGTAGAGTTTGGGGATTGGATCGGCAGCGACGCAAACAATCATTAACTCACCAACCATTGTTCAAGATGGTGGATTTACTAAGTTCTTGTTAAGTTTACTCGCCTGGAGGTAGGTAGTCGAGTAAACCTAACACGGACTTAGTCAAACATGAATCCGCCACAAAAGTATAGAATATATTTACATTGGTATATTGGGCTAAAGTCATGAAAAAAAAAACGTACATCGTTACAGGTGACAAATCATAATTATATCACTTTGATCCTAAAACCAAAAGACAATTTACGGTTTAGTGCTTTGAAGGTAAATTGCCATCACAGAAATTCGACGCTTACGCAGTGTTGGAAAAAATGATAGCCGCATTCTTTTCTAAAGCGATAATGCAAAGAACTGTGCCTGCTGACTGGTATATTACTAATTACGTAACGGTAGTCTTGGATGAAATTTAAAAAATTGTTCAAAAACAGGTTTGTGTGGGATTGATTGGCATCATGACAGTGCCCCGCTCACACTGCCGCAAAAACTATCGATTTTTTTACCGAGCAGGAAGTTATATTGTTACCCCATCCCCCTTATTCTGTAGACCTGAACCCTTGTGACTTCTTTTTATTTTCCACCGTTTAAGTGAAGTTACTTGGTTGACCATTTAGTACCAATCTTGAAGCATTGATGGCATGTGATAAGGAAAATCGTTTTTGATACATGCGTCTATCAAAAGAAAAAGTACATAGAGTTTCGGGCAGAATATATTAAAAAAATATATTTTTTTTAGTCAGTGTATTAGTAACTTAAAATTTTCAGCATGATTTTCGTATATTCCTGTTTAGTCCTCCTTGGATGACTCTGTACTTGACTAAGTACGTCCAATATAAATATCATTTAATTTTTTAGGTCAAATTCTTGGCACTGGATTTGAATGGATAAAAGACACACTAGTAAATACTGGTGCTTCTACAGGTAAACTACATACTTTTATACAGCCAGACTCATCTTAATAAGTTTTAAACCTAATTTATTTTTACCCCTTAGGTTTAAAGTTTTGATCTCCCCTTTTCTATGGCAAAAAAAATCTAGGAGCTAATCCTGATATTAAAACATTTTTGATTTTCAATTAGTGGATAAGGAAGGGCATTTTCAATGGTTTATTTAAAAAGAAAAATACTATAACCTGTTCATTTTCGTTTGACAAAAACACATTAAGAAAGACCGTATTGCACTAGTTTTCAAAGTCAGTAACTATGGTGACAACAATTAAATATGCATTGCAATTCGTCAAAAAGTCGTTATTCATGATTACTTAGGAGGTATTTTTCTCAAACGATAATGATCAGTTTTTAGAGCTTCAACCTATTTTTTATGAAATGTATTTTTTTCCTGCTAACTGCAATGGATTTAAACGGTGTAATTACTTTTAACATTTATTATGTTGAATATTTGACATTAAACCGATTTATCTTAAATAAGAATAAAGGAATGCCATTGAAGATTTTTCTGATGCAGCTAGGCTTTAAAAAGCTCTTAATAAAGATCCATATCAATGTATAGGAAAATTGAAAAACGAGGATGGTTCCTACACAACCAACCTTGAAGAAAGCATCAACTGTCTGGTTGCTACACACTTTCCGGGTTCCACCACTATAAAATCAGCAGACACAGAACATGTGGAAGTGGATGTAGAGGTGATACCCATAAACGAAGACTGGCAAATTGCCTCAAAAATTATTGATGAGGACAAGGCTCGTTGGGCCATCACTGGCTTCTCCCCCTTCAAATCACCAGGACCGGACGGCGTATATCCAGCCCTACTTCAGTGGGGAATGGAGGTACTACTTCCGCACCTGGTAGGGATTTTCAGGTCATCACTGGCCCTAAGATACATCCCGAAGGCCTGGAGAGAAGTCAGAGTTGTCTTCATACCAAAACCAGGGAAGGCTGACTACAGTATCCCTAAATCATTTAGACCAATCAGCCTTACATCATTTTCCATGAAAACCATGGAGCGGCTATGCGAAAGATATATCAGAGATTTAGTGATTATCAATAAACCCTTACACCCAACATGCATACACTACAGGCAGATCAACGGAGACAGCACTATACGCAGTCTCAAATAAAATCGAAAGATCAATGGACTACAAGGAGTCCGCCTTAGGTGTATTCGTAGACATAGAGGGGCGTTTGACAAAACGACCTTTACCAAAATATCAGACGCACTTGCTGACTATCATACCCCACCAACAGTAAATGGATGGATAATGAATATGCTCTCTAAACGAGTAATAGAAATAAAGGCTGACGATGTTAAGGTCAGGAGCAAGGTAACAAAAGGCTGTCCGCAGGGAGGAGTACTATCACCCTTACTATGGTTCTAGACAGCCTCTTGCGACGCGTTAACAACGAAAACCTATACACGATAGCATACGCGGATGACGTGGTTATTTTGCTAACAGGCAAATTCCTGAATGTAATCTGCGATAGAATGCAACATGCCCTTAAAAAGTTGGAACAGTGGTGCGTTGAACACGCTCTATCTGTAAATCCCAAGAAAACAGAAATGGTTCTGTTTACAAAGAAAAGAAACTAGGGAACCTCAGAGCACCCGTTCTTTTCAATACAGAACTGAGCTTCTCAACAGAGGTCAAATACCTTGGTATTACCTTTGACAGTAAGCTAACGTGGAATTCTCACTTGGAGAACAGAATAAAGAAAGCATATATTGCTTTTGATCAATGCCGCAGAACCATAGGAAAGACTTGGGGATTCCCTCCCAAAGTAGCCCATTGGATCTACACGGCCATAATAAGACCCATGGTAACTTACGGTTTCATAGTGTGGTGGTCCAAAACAGAACAGATCACGGCAAAACATAAGCTAGATCAAATTCAAAGAATAGCATGTTTAAACATCACAGGTGCTATAAGGACTACACCGACTAGAGCTATGGAGGTGATATTGAATCTCACCCCCCTTGATATATTTGTAAGGGAAGCGGCTTTGATGACTCTAACACGCCTTCGCATGGTCGGTCTAGACACTAATGTAGGCACTGGCTCAACTGGACGACGCCTGTGGAGGGATATTACAGGGGAACTTCCAATTCTACAGGCAAGAGCGGACTCAGTTGCAGCATGTTTTCAATAAACCCTACACAATCAACATAAGAGGAACAATACCAATAAAAGGCGAGTCTAAAGGAACCATTAGCCTGTACACTGACGGCTCTAAGACCAAGGTGGGCACAGGCTGTGGCATATACTCACCAACCATAAACCTGAAAATCGGATGGAAAATGGGCGCCGAACCCAGCGAGCTTCAATCCGAACTGACAGCCATAACCATAGCGGCTTACGAAATTAAAAGCCGCAACATCGAACCATACGATCTGTATTTATACAGACAGTAGGCAAGCATTACTAGCCCTGAAAAGACCACGAATTACTTCGGGACTAGTACTAGAATGTCATCAAGCCCTGACTAACATCTCCTAAATAATGTGGTCAACCTAGCCTGGATCAAGGGACATGACATATCTAAAGGTAATCATACCGCTGACTCGCTGGCCAGGGCGGCTGCGGGACGGAAACTAGTTGGTCCCGTCCCCACCACTGGACTGACAACAGCAGCGATTAAAGACATCATTAAAGAATACTCCCATCGACTGTTTAAAGGGAAATGGGATGATACTACAAACTGCAATTTTGCAAAAATAATGCTGAGCTATCCAGACAAGTCAATAGCGAAAAAAAACCTTATTATGTCCAGAAGGAACCTCCGAACACTAACGGGCGTTCTGACTGGCCACTGCGGGCTACGAGGACACCTATTTAAAATGGGTCTAACGAACACAGGATTATGTAGAGGCTGTGAACAAGAAGATGAGACCGCGGAACACATTCTTTGCGATTGTCCCGCCCTCACATTCGAACGGAACTCCATGCTGGGCACGAATTGGCCATTACTGGCCGAAATTAGGGAGATTCCACATAAAGACGTCGTCAACTATTTTAAATCAATAGGTTGGACGACGCAGTAAATCTCCCGCCTGTACAAGAGGAAGCACAAAGGACCTACTGAGGTCTAGGTGCAGTGGTATATTACCACCCTCTGAAAATTCAGATCAGAAAGGAATGCCATATATTTGCTCTAAATGAAATAAATTACCGAAGCAAAATACACTAATACTAGAACTCGGTAACCCTTGTTTCGTCACACGGTTTTTTCCTCTGACGACAAATTTGAAGGGCTAGGCGTAAACTTTAAATCGTAATTACGTCGAACTATTTTTCTAAAAGAAAAGATCCTTGTAAGGTGGTTCTTTAATAAGCAAATGATAAGATTTGACGTGTTTTTAAATGAAAATAAATGTTATGCAAGGGGCCCATATAGGTTATCAACGACACCCAAAGTTTAAAAATGATTATAATTTTAATGATGTTTTTAATTACAGTTTCGGAGATATCTAATGTATTAAATGTCATAAAAGGAGGTATGGAGTTTGCGAAGGCTGGTAAGTGGATTTTAGATAATTTTTAAAATAAAGATAAAAAAAGACTCTTTAGATAATTTTATTGATCAAATTATTTTTAAATCCACAAATATTTTTTTAAATTATTTTTTAAATAACTAAAAATTAAAAAAAATATCCCTAAAATAATACAAATTGAGTACAAATTTCTTATATTTGCAGCCACTACCTTTGATGGTTCTATGAAAATGGTTAAAGATCATTTAGATACTGTAGCCGAAACACTTGGTAAGTAACGGGTACTTAATCTGGTAATATCTTTATTGCTGCTTTTTCTGCTTCCGTAACAATGTCCTAGGGCACATATTTCCCGTAAATTTTTTCCATTTTTTAACTCTAAAAACCGTTTTTGGCACAATAGAACTTAATAATGTCCCTGATCTGAATTTTCAGAGGGTGGTAATATACCACTGCACCTAGAAGTCAGTAGGTCCTTTGTGCTTTCTCTTGTAGACGGGAGATTCACTGCGTCGTCCAACCTATTGATTTAAAATAGTTGACGACGTCTTCGACGAATCTCTCTAATTTCGGCCAGTAATGGCCAGTTCGTGCCCAGCATGAAGTTCCGTTCAAATGTGAGGGCGGAACAATCGCAACGAATGTGTTCCGCGGTCTCATCTTCTTGTTCACAGCATCTACATAATCCTGTGTTCGTTAGACCCATTTTAAATAGGTGTCCTCGTAGCTTGCAGTGGCCAGTTAGAACACCCGTTAGTGTTCGGAGGTTCCTTTTGGACATCATAGTTTTTTTTCGCTATTGACTTGTCTGGATAGCTCAGCATTATTTTTGCGAAGTTGCAGTTCTTAGTATCATCTCATTTTTCCTTAAACAGTCGATGGAAGTATTCTTTAATGATGTCTTTAATCGCTGTTGTTGTCAGTCCAGTGGTGGGGACGGGACCAACTAGTTTCCGTCCCGCAGCCGCCCTGGCCAGCGAGTCAGCGGTATGATTACATTTAGATATGTCATGTCCCTTGATCCAGACTAGGTTGACCACATTATTTAGTATAGAGATGTTAGTCAGGGCTTAATGACATTCTAGTACAAGTCCCGAAGTAATGCGTGGTCTTAATAATGTCAAAATTTATTTGAATGAATTGCTAATAATATTTTAAGTTTTATGACAACCTAAAACAACCTACTTAAATCCGAGCTTGAATGCTCAGTCTAAACATGAATTTACACTATGCAAGCAGCTGCAGCATAAACACCAAACGTCAACGCAAACCGTCAGAAAATAAAAAAAATATATAATATATAAATCCTGCTTTAAAAGAGACTTATTTCAAAAAAATACCTGTTAGCTTTTTCAGTTCTGAAATAAAACCTGCTCCTCGTGTGTTATAATTTTTCAGTTGTTGAATAAAACATTGTATGCTACTCGTGTAGCATACTAGTACCATAAATACCTATTTTTCTTATTAAACCTTTTTACAGGTAATGCATTTAATTGGGGTCAGGAAAAAACTAAACATATATTAAAATTGGCCCTTGAAGCTGTAGACAACATCTTTAATTCAAAACCTCCGGACTCACTAGACTACGAAAATGATGATGACGAATTTCCACGAAAATCCGGCTATACTACTCAACCATCATGGCAATTTCCTGACTGGAATTCATATGACAAAATAGGTACGACTTAAGTCCACTTTTAACAAAAAACTTAGTGTTCTTATATACAGGGTGATTCATGAGAACATGTCAATACTTCAGGTACGTAGTCAGGGTCCAAAAACCATCATAAAAGTCTATACAAATATGAGTCCGCAAGGCCTTCGTTTCCGAGATACAGGGTGTTCACCACAGAGCTGACAAGTGCTTGGAAGTAAATGGTGGAATTTTTAAAAATTATAAAACCTATCCTATGTTTTGCCGAACATAATTTAAGAACAATAACTTTTGTTTAGTTTTTTTTTTATTTTGCTATAATAAAATCAGATGCGTCGTATTTTTTAATTCCAAATATCTCGAAAACGGTTGCTCATATTAACTTTTAACAGGTATACCTTTTTAACGTGGAAATGACAAAACAATTATTTAATTTACTTAAAAATGTAATACAGGGCCGTATCAAAAAGTTGTATTTGTGCAAAATAGTAAAAAGACGTGTAGGTGGCTCCCCCTACAAGTAAGAGCCATAATAAGATTAGATTCGAATCCGTCATACCAAAAACCCCGGATACCAATTTTTACTCCAATATTTATATTATCATAGATTTTATTTAAAAAATAGAAAAATTAAATAAAATTTTAATACCCTGTATTTCGAAAACGAAGACCTTGCGGATCATATTTGTATAGAGCTTTTAGTTTATTTTAAAAGACGTGGCCCCTCTACGTAAGGCCTATAAGTATTGATGCATATTCCTCATGAATCACCCTGTATAAAAAATATTTGTTTTTATTTAAAAATCATTACAAAACTGTAGGATAAAAAACAGTGGTGGCTAATATAAGGACTCGGAAATTTTTAAAAAAAATGTGGTATTTTTTTAGATTAAATACAGTTTTCATCCGGTTGGTAGATGAGTAATCTTGGTCTATTAGAATTAAAACCTTGTTTCATCTAATTAATATCATCATATCACAAGATTTACCGTAATAAGTTTTCTTGCCAGCGGAATTAACATATACTAAGTGACATAGAAATCCGAACACCCAGTTTAAATGATTTTATTTTAATAAAATTTTGTATAAGTACTTAATGAAGCATAATAAGTAAATGATTAAAATATTGCATTGCTTTAAAGCCCTTTTACCTTTAATAATGTGTGGATGCACCCCGATGTGTTACGCATTCTCCAACGCGTCTAGGCATGCTTCTGATCAGGTGGTCAATGTCCTCCCGTGGTATCTTATTCCAGGCAATCAGCAACTCCTCTCGAAGTGCTTCTAGAGTCTGAGGAGGACGTTGCAAATTGAGCAATCTCCTACCCATCATATCCCACACGTGTTCAATTGGGGATAAGTCGGGAGATCTTGGTGGCCATGGTAACAATGTGACATCATTATGTTGAAAGAAGTCCATTGTGACTCTTGCAACATGTGGTCGGGCATTATCTTGTTGGAAAGTTGGATTTGCCAGGGTGTCAGGATATGGTAAAAGATGGGTTCTAAAACTTCTTGGATATCACGCTGCGCGGTCATGTTACCTCTGATGAAGATTAGAGGTGACCTGGAACCATAAGCTATAGCACCCCAAACCATAACTCCAACAGTGTGATAAACATGTCTTTCAACAAAAAACTGTGGATTTCTCCTTTCACCCCGTCGCCTTCTAACCCTGGCTCGACCATCGTGCATGCCTAAACAAAATCGAGACTCGTCACTAAAGACAATACTGTTCCATTCCTGATCCCAGAGTGACCGTTCTCTGCACCACTCAAGGCGATTACGTCGGTGTTCTGGAGTTAAAGGGAGGACCCAGTGTGGTCGGTATGAAAACAGGCCAAAACTTCTCATTCGTCGCTAAACAGTTCGCATGCCAATAGGTCTTCCATGTTCTGCAAACCATTCATTTGCAATGGACCTGTTAGTGGAGAAACGGTCCCTTAAAGCCAATAATCTTAGGCGACGATTTTCACGGTCTGTTGTTCTACGGCGGCGTCCAGTGCCCCTTGCTCTTCGCGTACGGCCTTCTTGAAGCCATGCCTGACAACACCTAACCACAGTGTCTACACTTTTTTGCACTCTAACTGCAATTTCCCGAAAAGAAAGTCCAGCTTCCCGAAGTCCCACTATACGGCCCCCCTCAAACTCACTAAGTTGACGAAATCGTACAGGTCTCCGTACTCTAGGCATCGTAACCAATCGTAAAAAATGTCAAGAACCAAAATCCGCCAAATTTGGATCTTAACTGCGGCTGCAATATTCATTTATAGATTGTTAGTGAATTTAAAAAAAAGCAGTATACAAAACCGAAATCTCAGACTGATAAGGCTGCAAATTCTATCAATTGTTATTTTCAGTAAGATAAGAAAAAAATCACCAAATTTTATTAAAATAAAACCATTTAAACTGGTTGTTCGGATTTCTATGTCACTTAGTATATTTTAAGTTTTTTTTAAATAATTAATTTTTTATTATTTACAGATGATGACAAGCCAGAAAATTGATAATTCCATAAATGTATTTTGTAAAAGTAAAAATAAATTTGTTACCAAAATAGGATGTAGTTTTATTACGACCCTTTAAGATATATTTACTGTTTAAAACGTTCTTGTGTAAAATACTTCTAGGTTGCGATTTTTTTCAAAATTTTTACCGTTTAAATTTTATTGCTCCCATTTTTTGACAAAAAGGTCTGCCAATTTACTGACATTGGTATACAACCTTTTAAATTATTTAAAATTTTTAAATATTTAATAAAGAAGCAAATTATTATATTATTTATCCATATAGTTTTTGAAACAGCGTCTCCAAGTGCATTATTGATTGTTACACTTTAGTTAAGATTTTTAATCTCCATAATCAATAAAGAATTGCAGCAATTTTTATGTTATTTAAACTATATATTTTTAACCACGTAGTGCATTTAAGGTTAAGTTTCCAAACAAAATTGCAGAATTTTAAACTAAAAATTATGATTTTTCGCAAGAAATTTTTTAAACTATTGAAACAACTTTAAAAATACAGCTCTTAGAGCGTTTATTTATTTTTTTGTGACTATTTTTTAAAATTATTATGGAAAGTTAAACCTGCTAATTTAAATTAAAATATTTTTTTGTAAGAATCCATTTAAAACTAAGGTGCGTAAGAGAAATTTTGACAAGAAAACCTACTTACAAGCAATTTTTTTTTACAAAAATAAATCCTTAATTACTTCTTTGCACTCTATGTTTGGACCCAACCGCTGTGTTCACACATCGTCGTTGTGGTTGGGCCCAGTAGGATCTTTTGGAACATGCGCTAGAGTTGCTGATTATCGGCAACTCTTTTGCTAGCGTATGAAACGGGATCCAAAGCTAAGATAAACACAAGGCTTTACTCAAGGTGTTAGCATACCGTGCTGATGAGTGAATGACATCCTGTGCCTTAAACAGGTGTCTCCAACGGTGCCTCTGAGATACTGGGCGACCTCTCAGAGTATCTAGCCTTACTACGGTAATGCGGGGCTCTGCCGTGATGGACTATTACTTCCCTAGCTCCAAACATAGGAAAAATGTTTCGAGAGGTGCCACTCAAGGTCACAAGCAGAAAAAGATGCGCCGACCGAAACGGGTGAATCCGTTTCGTAAGGTGCCCCTGAAGTCACCGGCGCCTGGTTCACGAGGAAGGACTAATCCATCCCGAATAAACAGGTGCTTAGGAAGGGTTCCCTGAATCCAAAGAGAAGGCGGACAGAACCGCCTTTATAGGAAAAAAGGTTCCCTGGCTTTAAACAGAAAGCGGAAAGGACCGTTTTTATAGGATAAGGCCGGAGATGCGGCCTCAGAAAAAACATCTGATTCCTGTAACAAGGACCTGGTCTTCATACTCTCCAGGAGACAGGGACAACCAGAACACATCAGAACACATTGTGCTCGTGTCCGGTAGCGACACGAGTAAGAGGAGATGTAAGCACTCCCTCCCAATCTGATATCGGATTCATTAGAAGTCCGATCCTATTAGGAGAAATATAAAAAGGTGTGAGCGTGGAGGGCGTAAAAAGTCCACTCACTTTAAACCTACCTACCTACCTACCTATGTTTGGAAAACTTTTGATTTAATTTAATTATATTAAATACTAAAATAATAGTTTAAATTACAAATTTTTTTTTAACCCTTTAAAACTCTCAACACTACTTGTAGACATAGGTTAAGACAGACAGATCATATCCCAGCAAAATGGCGACTGATCCTGAGCGAGAAAAATGACCGTACTTTTCCGCCAAATCATTAAATCGAGCTGCTCTTTGTAAGTTATGCTGTAATACCGGTATGTTGTGGCTACCTCGCAAAAATTTGTTAAATGCATCTATAACGTTTCGAACATAGTTGTGTTATTTAAACAAAAAATGTTTTTTATTTCAAAATTTTTAGTATTGCTAAAGGCCTTTATTTTTTATTTATTTGTTTAATAAAAAGTGTTTTTATATACTTTTGTATCAAATGAATAGAGTTTTTTAAGGATGGGCTTATTAAGGGGAGGAGTATCATCGTGCCGAAAAAGAACTGGGACAGCAAAATCTTCTAAATCTCTTGGTCTATTAGAATAAAATATTTTAATGTTGTGAAAGTTAATTTAATTTTGTGACAGCCGCGTCAAAAAAATCGTTCTTTCAAAATGCCCGCATTACCTCCTCAACAAAAAGCGATCATATACACTCGTGTGATGGATGGAGTTCCTATAAGAAGAATCGCAGAAGAATTGGGCGTTAGTAAAAATACCGTTTCCTTAGCCAAGGCAAAAATTGCAGAATATGGAGCTATTGTAAGAAATCCAGGTTCTGGTCGACCAAAAAATTCAAACGACATTCAAGATAGAGAGTTAGTTGGCTTTCTAAGAAACAATCCGTTTGAAACAGCAAAAAAGGCGAAAGAAGACACGCATTTTCCTGGTTCTGCTAATACAGCTCGTAGTAGGATAAGAAATTCGTAAATTAAAAGTTGCTGTGCAACAAATCAAATATTTTTGACTGAAGCAAACAAATAGAGTAGATTAGAATTTGCCCGTCAATATGCACACCAAAACAACATATGGAAAACGGTAATATTATCGGATGAAAAAACCTTTCAATCGTGCAATAATGGTAAAATACGCGTTTACAGGCCTTCTAATACCAGATATGATGAAAGATATACACTAATCAAAGTGGACGTTTTAGTATAAACGGCCTGGATCAGTTTTAGAGAACCAGGCGTTTGTCAAATAGTGCAGGAAGTCTTGATGCCTTAGGATATTGCAATATCCTGAACAATGTTATGATGCCATCGGTTGGTGTAGTCTATGGGCAAGATTTTATTTTCCAACATGATATTGCTCCTATACATACAGTCGTATAGTTCAAAACTATCTAGACGAAAGATGAATTCAAGTTTTACCGTGGCCCTTGAAAAGCCCTGATCAACCCAATTGAAAACGTTTGGGGTAAAATGGTAAAATATATGTATAAAGATAACTTTAAGGTATGTTTCCTTCCACGCGGCCGCCGCATGCGGCCAACGCACTACCTTAGCCGCAAAGCAATCCTACTCGTGTTTTTAAATGTGCATGGTTTGTTACGAGCGGCCGTCGTATGCGTCCGCTGTCAACGACTGCGATTGATGCGACTGGACTGCTGAAGAAGCAGTGTAGCCGCAGTCGTGTGTGAGTCTGATATTTTGTTTGTGTTGTTTTATGTGGAATGTCCGGTGTTTTTTTTAATTGTTGAAAATTAAAACTTTATTTTTTAAATGAGGTACTAGATTTTTATTACGTATTTTAAGAGCTTTTTAGATCCCAAATCCAATGATGTTTCGCACTTATTCAAAAAAATCAGTTTAATGTTTTCCCAATATCCTGCCAAAAATATATTGTCTGACTCTCTCTAACATATGTTTCTTATGAAAATTGCCATTAATATAAATTTTTCGAATAAGTGCAATACATTATTGGTTTTGGAAACTGAATAGCTCCTAAAATACATAATAAAAAAATCCAAGGCCGTCTTTAAAAAAAAAAGTTGATGATGGCAGCTCAAAGGCGAAACGTCGGTGTATAAATCTAATAACACTATCTTGTAGAGCAGAAAAAGTAGCAATGGAAATGTAAAAGTTATTTTGTTACATCCATTCAAATAAAGTCATTAAAAAATAAAAACGAAATCGCGAATAATCGGTTTTTTCCAAAAGTATGTATTCAAAATTTTTAAAGTTCTAAGTAGGCATTTTAATTAGCATCAAATTGCGCAACTTTGCCTTCATTTAACCAACCTTGTATATCTTTAATTTTCCGAGATCCTAATGATAAGACTCGAATTTGGGACACCCTGTACAGATTTACCTTAATACAATGGCTAATTTTTCCTCTGGGGTTATTGGATATTTAACTCTGTTTTATGGGTCGGACTTTATATCGTCTTTTATTAAGTCAAAAATAAAACTAAACTGTGCTTTATTCAGTCTAAAATATTTTCTAAATTTTACTTCATCCTGTTGCTGATGTCGATTTATTAATGTAGTATAACAACCCTCATCGCATCTTTGCTGAAATATTGGATATATAGGGGCATTGCTATGTTTCAGGTTCACGACTCTTACCAAAGATTATTCCCTTTACACTAATAATTTTGCTATCGCGAGTTTGAGCCGCGCTCCTAAGAAACCACCTGATTAAACGACGGCCGCATGCGATAGTCGCATTGCGTTAGTCGTACGCGACGGCCGCGTGGAAGGAACCACACCTTTAGGCCTAGAAATCAGAATGAATTACGCCTAAAGAAAGATGACGCATGGGACCAAATAATCGAAGAATATACGAGAAACTTAATTTTAAGTATGCCACGGCGTTTGCAAGCTGTAATTGATAACAACGGTGCGCTTACTAAGTGTTAATAAATTTTTATTCCATATCATCAAAAAATATAATTTTAGTTAGTTTTGGTTTATTTATAAAATGTGTTCAAAATTAAAATAAATATAGAAAAATAAAAATGTTTTGTATCAATATTATTATTTAAATATGTTTATTAAGACTCGAAAATTCATATTGCGTAAATATGCATACCATACCCAAGGAATGCGATTTACTATAACAGACCAGAAGACAATTCCCTACCTAAATTTTAATGTCCCAGTTTATTTTCGGCACGATGGTACATTCGGAAGATTCGCAATATTTATGTGAAAATCGATGATTTAACAATAAAGGTCCTGTAGAAGTTATCTAAGCTCATAGTAGTATGCCAGGCCAAGTTCCGGCCTGACGCACGTAGTGTGCATATTACACTAAAAGTTTTAGCTGGTTTTTACCCCTATCATAACTTTGTTATCGTTTTACATAAAGGAATAAGATTTGGTATGTAAATTAACATAAGTATTTTAATTACCAATCCCCCATTTTACTACTGAGTGACTGACTCACTCACTCATTCATATTTATCAAAATTATAGGGCACTTTCCGAGTGAGTAGAAAATTAAAATTTGATATGTAAGTAGGTTTTAAGACACAAGTAAAAAAAACATTTTGAAAAAAGATTGCACATTTTTACTCGAAACGTCCTAAAAGAGAGGCGGCAATACCGTATGTTTAGGGGGTATTTTAGAAGTTTGCAATGTGTTTCTGAGGTCATAATAGTCTGAGAATGGAAAATGTAGACAAGACTTTACTTACTAAGGAAAGAAAATCGCTATATTTTACCTATAAGACTTTATAGTCTAGGAGGAATCGGCGCATGAGTACCGAAAATTATTCCACCTCAATTTTTTAATACAATCCTCTTTAAATTGCCCTACTGATAATATAAATCCATGTTGCCATGGCGCCACCTGGTGCCATATTGTTTAAACCGAAATTGTTTAAACAATTGCAAGAAATTGTTATTTTTTAACCGGAAATTTTTTTTTTCGTATTCTCTATTAAAATACAAATAAAAAAGGTTTTATGACTTTTTACGATAAAGTTATTATTTTTGGAGATATGAATTTTTAAAAGTTTGAAAAATCTTAAATTTGGGTACTTTTCACCCATAAAAAAAATACATAATTAAAAAAAAATGAAACATAAAAAATATACTTTTTTTCCTTTATACAATAGTTAATAGTATCCTTAATTGAGATTTAATTTTTTTTTATTGTTTATACAAGTTTTTTGATTGTTTATTACGCGCGCTGACAAGTAAAATAAAGCTCCATTAACTTTTGTAGAATTGATTTCAGGAAAAAAACTTATAAGAACAATTTGTAGATAATTAAATTATTAATAACATTGCTGTCTTTAACAATTTTGATAAAGTTACTAGTTTTTACGCATACTTACGAGCGCGCTTAATAAACAATTAAAAAATCTATATAAACAATATTTTTTTCATCTCTCAATTAAGAATATTATTAACTATTGTTTTAAGAATTAATAAATATATTTTAAATATAATTTTTTTTCTAATATATATTTTTCATGGGTCAAAAGTACCCAAATGAGATTTTTCGAACTTTTGAAAAATTCATATCTCCAAAAATATTAACTTTATCGTAAAAAGTCATGGGACCTTTTTTATTTGTATTTTAATAAAGAATACGAAAAAATTGTCCGGTTAAAAAACAACAATTTCTTGCAATTGTTAAACAATTTCGGTTTAAACAATATGGCACCAGGTGGCGCCATGGCAACATGCATTTATATCATCAGTAGGGCAATTTAAAGAGGATCGTATAAAAAAATTGAGGTGGAATTAGGGTTTCCATATCGTCTCTTTCAAATCCAGGATATATGAGTCCAAAAATCCGGAGAAATCCGGACAGTTCAAAAAATATATCCTATAAATGTATTTATAACAATAAAAGCTAAATTAAAATAAAAATTTCTTTCAAGCGGTATAAACAAATCTAAGTATTGCAATGGAAGTTGTTACAGTTGTTGAAGGCGTGCGTGGAAATCCTTGTGCTTTGCGCGACGGACATTCGTACAGAGAGGCCGGATTCCGTGCAATATAGATTTCTACATCTAGATATCTACAATCGACATCTATGCCCAATAGCGATAGTTGCTTTCGTTAGTATTCCGTGCTACTATCGACTACACTTCGGACATTTCCGGCAATGTACTATTCATACGGAAAACATTTGGTGATTTCTAGTTACTTTTTATCTTAAGTTTTGTCAGCTGTCATTTTGGCTTTGGCATTTTGGGTGTAAATTTAAATTGTGTAATAAAATTAGTCCGGTTCTTTGGATTAAAAAATAAATTTGGAAATATTGGAATAAAAAATAATTTAAAAATAGCTGGTTGCCCGTTGCAGCTTTGCCCCACAGAATAAAAAAGGGCTTTGCCCGCGATGAATATGGTTAATAAAATATTAATAAATAATAATATTTAGGTTATGTTAACAAATACATGTCAATCTTGTCAATTTAAATAGAAAACGACATGTCAATAGGCCACGCTTTGTAGCGAGATTTGTTGTCGACTTCAAGCGATAATTTTTAAGCGCAGAATGCGGGTGGTATAGAAACGAGGCGATTAATAGATTTCTATAATGCACGGAATCCAGCTGCAGGTGCAAGCGTCGAAATAAAGCGACAATTTATTGGGAGTGTTTAAAGCAAAAATCTCACAAGTGCCCGGGAACAATGACAACAGATTTAAACTACAGCTTAATTAAAATAAATATGGATCATCAGTGTGTGCCAAACCTAGCAGCAAATGAAGTGAAAGTTTGTATGGCTAACGCAAAAAAACGTGCCAGAGAAGATACAGATCAAACCCCAATGTCGAAAATTTACAAAATAGAATTTTCTCCTTTATTTTCAAGAGGACCGAAGTACCGAACTACAGTTCGATAAAGTCTACGTTAAATAGACATCGACATAATTCCCAGGGAACTAGAACAGACCCTCATCAGGCGAGGGACTTAATCTTAACTGAAGACTTGCTTAAATTACAAGACGGTTCAAATTTTCTTTTAATGGACAATGGTAGTGAAGAAAGGCTCTTGGCTTTTTCTACTCCTAAAGGCCGAGAAATGTTGGCTATGGCGGAAAATGTTTTTGTTGACGGAACATTCAAAAGTTGTAGTAAGCAGTTTAAGCAGATTTTTTCCATTCATGTTGATTTGGCAAAGACAAACGAAGAAACTCAGGTAGTTCCGGTTTACGCATTACTACCAAATAAAAAACAGGCAACGTATGAGACTCTTTTTCACTTTTCTTAAAAATGAACTTAAATGCTACAGTTCCTTTTTGACCTCCGATCAGTGAAGTGCTCGCGATAAAAAAACTACATAGTTTTTTCCGGGAAGGCGGCTAAAGGCGCTGTATCAACAGCTTTTTCCATCGGGGATCAAGGAGAAACTCAAGCCAAACGATGGAGTCCTTCTTCTGGGGCTAAGCGCTGTGAACGAAGATTCCTATACCTGTTCCTTTCTGAGGGCCCCACGCACGAGGTATTTTCCTAATGGCGGAAGATGGTTGCGCGCTCAGCAGGGAGGGGCAGTACTGACAGAAAACGGTTATGCGTGATAACAGAAGCAGTCTCTGGTCGGATGGCCATTGTTTGTGCCCTGCATCGATAATTTTTTTTGTCAAGAATTTAAGTTTTGGAAAAGTTCGGAATTTCTGGGGGTTACAGAACCCGACTATCCAAAAGTTCCATCTACAAAGCCTGGGAAAGCTCACGTTGATAACAACGTGTGTCTGGAAAGGAGAGACCTGGCTGAACGTTCACCGACGGAGGCCAAGAAAAGTGAAAGCAAAGCAAAGCAAAGCAATTTAAATGCTATCCCAAAAGTTTTAAAACCGATTTAGAGGTTTTGAGGAGGAGAAAAATCCCCTGCAGGCACCAGGTTCAAAAGTCTACGCACGCTAGAAATAAAATGACTAACAAAATGGGAAGTAGGAGGCTTTTCCAAATAAACGGTCCATGAACGCGTAAAAGTGGCACTCCATGTTACTTTGTTGGGAGCTGGTAGGAAAGGAATTGTATTGGCTAACTGTCCCAAGCAGAAGCTGTATAAAACCTTAGAAAATAGAGAGAAAAAAGCTTTTTTACTAGAAAAAAAACAACGTATTAAATGTGTTTAAAACAAGTTCAATCCAGGCCTGTTCGTTGCTATAAAGCGTTACCAAATTTAAATTGTGATAAGGTAATATTTTTTTATTGTGCTTTTTTTATTATGTGACAATGTGACATAAAATGATTAACGTGCTATAAAAAAATAATGTATATTGTAATCGTGGTTGGTAGTTGGTATAAAGTTTTATCTGATCCAAAAATTTACTTACTCACGTTTAAGGATAAGAACCCCTTTACACATATGAGAATAATTCCGAAAATTAGGTCGAAAATTTAAGCAGTAATTATTTTGTGTTTTATACGTTTATTAATTGCAACCAAGTTTTTGGCCATAAAAATATAAAGTATGTTTTAGGTTTAAAACAAGGAAAAAAAAATGTTAGTTAGTTGTGGTTAGTTGTGGTTGCTTGGTTCTTGTTATGACCTTACTTCCTTTTAATTTAATTGCGATATTGTCATCATAGCTTTTGGAGGATTAAAAAACATACAAAATGTTTTTTTGTAAACCTTATTGGTGCGTTTTTCCAGAGAAAAGTAAAAAAAATGCATATCTTGCTCTTGGAGTAGATTAGTGAAGGTTAAGGGGTCAAAGCAAACCAGCAGTAAATTTAAGCAACCTTTTGTACGTTTTTTCAATAACTTTGCAACTTTAATAGGGTCCAAGTTATGATTTTTTTTAAATGGTCTCTGCAAAAAAAATGCATTGGTTAGGTTATACAAAAGCTTTTTTTTTATTTTTACGAAAGTTCTAATAACAGCATCGCAATAAAATTAAAATTCAATCAAAATTTTATACTTTTAAAAGAGAAATAGAAACTTTTAATAGATTACTTTTGCTCGGATTTTGGTTTTTCGGGATCAATGAAATACTTTTTAAATAATGTTACTTTTGGTTGAAAAAAAAATTAAATATAGAAGCAAAAAGTGAAACATGGGACTCACACCAAATATATACAAGATGCTATTGATCTCAAGGAAAACACTTTGGTAAAGAAATTTTTTATTTTGAAATTTGCCCAAAAAAGTTAATTTTCTTAGGTGCCCCCTCCTCACGAATAAATCGGACTTTTAAAAGCAAATTCTCTATGTTTTGTATTTTTTCATAAATTTAATAAAATTTTATCATCAAATCCAAAATTCTGCAAAATAATCTGTTTTTCTAAAAATCCTAGCCAGTTGAATTTTTTTCACTTAACAATTTTCTTATGCAAGTATTTTAAATGCCTCTAATCTCAAGACAAATTTAGTTATTTTTGCCAAATTTGGGATTTAATAATAATATTTGAACTGATTCAAGAAAAAAAATACTAATAAAACATCTGCTTTTAAAAGTCCGATTGTATTTTTTTTATAGTAAATTTAATAAAATTTTATCGTCAAATTAAAAACCCTAACCAGTTGAATTTTTTTCACCTTACAATTTTCCTATGCGAGTATTTTAAATGCCTTTACTATCAAGAAAAATGCAGTTATTTTTGCAAAAATTGGGATTAAATAATAATATTTGAACTAATTCAAAAAGAAAATACAAAAACAGATCTGCTCTTGAATGTCCGAATTTTTTCTTTTTATTTTACGACCCCTATATGGTTCCTAGTTGTAAAATAATTAGTTATCGAGATATGACATTTTATTCAACTATAGTTGAAAAACTTCGGGACATAAATTAATAGCAATTACACTATTAAACTTTCTGAGCATCAAGGCTTAGAAAATAGCTTGTGGATGTACCAAAGGATGTAAAGAAAACCATAACCAGGGGTGAATTTACGCATTAAGGGCGGCAAATTTACGATTAATATAAAAAATATGTAATCGTAAATTTTAAAGGTATATTTAATGATATTGCAGAAAAAAGGGAAAATTAAAGAAAACTGTTACATTTTAATTTATATATTTTTTTATATTATGAAATTTATTTGTTTCAAAGAATTGTTATTTACTGTGCTGTGATTTACTTTTGTTATATTTGTTTGTTTAATTTTTATAATAATTACTGGTAAAATTTACATTCTTTTAATGTTAAATTTTTCATTCTAATATTAAAAAAATATTGACATATTAGGGCTATCTCTTCGGTAGCGTAGTGGTCAGAGTCTCGGCTCGCCGCACCGGCGATCCGGGTTCAAATCCTCGCCGGGGAGACATATATAGATAGTAGTTATTTAAAATTTGCATGCCTTTCGTGCTTGCAAAATGCTTGTTATTGACGGAACTGGGGAGAAAAGATGGGTTAAACATCGGAAAAACCCGGCACTCACGGTACCTGTTACTTAGGAGCATGTATGTATATGTATATGTCTAGCATATATTATGGTGACAACGAAATCACTACCCAGCCTTTTATTTTCTTGATTAATAACATATCGCTTTCAAATTTTAGGATGCTATAATATATTATAAGATGCTGATTTTGGATATTATAACATGTCTCTATCACTTCCGGTTTTACCGGAAACGACATCAACTTTGGTTTTTTCAATGGAACACCCTGTATATTTTTTAAAATTTGGATTCTTCAAATCATTTCTGATATAAAATGTATATTAGGTCCTATACCTATCTCTGTAGTTTTTGAGAAAATGGCGATTAAAGATGTGCAAACAACCGCATATTATGCAGTTTTATGGGACAACAAACAAATGATATAAAAAATTATTATGTGTAATTTAATTTTTCTGAAGACTTATCTGTGGAGGTCATAATAAAACTACTTCGGCTTTACCGGAAGTGCTGGAAAATTGACTTTTCAATAATGTTACTTCAAAAATTTAAATGCAACACTCTGTATATTTTTTTTAATTTGGATTTTACGGGTCAGTCCTGATATAAAATCTGTATAATATCATATACCCATCTTTATTAATTTTTAAGAAAATGGCGATTGAAGATGTCCAAGCGACCGCATTTATGAGTTATAGGAAAACAAATAAACGTTAGAAACATTCAAGATTTTTTAATTTAATTCTAAATTATTTTTTAATTAACTACTTAAATTAAAAACTAATATTAAAATAACAAAATTGCTCAAAGAGACGGCCAAAATTATTTTAGGCTTATTAATTTTCTAACATTTATTTGTTTTCCCCTAAAACTGCATAATGTGCGGTCGTTTGGACATCTTCAATCGCCATTTTCTTAAAAACTAACAAAGATAGGTATAGGATTTTATACAGATTTTATATCAGGAATGACCCGTAGAATCCAAATTTAAAAATATACAGGGTGTTGCATTAATTTTGTAGTAGTTATGGAAAATCAATTTTTCACACTTCCGTAAGCACGAATAGTTTTATTATGACCTCCATAGATGAGTCTTCAGAAGAAATTTAATAAAACATAATTATTTTTTATATCTTATTTGTTTTTCCCATAAAACTGCATAATGTCGTAGTTTGGACATTTAATCGCCATTTTTTAAAAACTAGCAGAGATAGGTTGGATATATTTAGATTTTATATTAGGAATGATCCTTGGAAACCAAATTTTGAAAAATATACAGGTGTTCCATTAAAAAAATCAAAGTTGATGTCGTTT